>VMDO01013121.1:0-59487 GCA_007922755.1 Pedetes capensis | reverse complement strand
CGGTATCCAACTCATAGTGACCCTCTGTACAACAGGGGAAACACTATTGTCAGTGCTTCTCTGCTGTTCATAGGGTTTTCAATGGCAGATTGATTTTTGGGAGGGGGTTGCCAGGTCCTTCTCCCAAGCCTACAGCTTCTGGTGTTCCCAGGCGGTCTCCCATCCAGGTACTAACCAGGCCTGACCCTGCTTAGCTTCCAAGACCTGAAGGGATCGGATGCCACAGGGCTACCGCTGCAGGCCACATGGAAGTTACTATTCCTGAATTCAGGATAGCCATGACAGGGTGGGGCTGGGATTTGGCTCAGTGGGTAGAGCGCTGTGCTGCAGTCTCTGAGGTCCCGAGTTCAATTCCCAGCACCGCAAAAATGGGAGCAGGGCCTGGCAATCCACTCCCAAGGCAATCCTGGAACAGTCAGCCATCAAAAACCCTATGAGGGTTGCTATGAGTCGGATACCGACTCGACGGCACCTAACAACAACAACAACATGACAGAGGGGAAACTAACACAAAATAGAGCTGAAAATTCTTACAACTTTCTGACTCCTTATCAGCCTTAGACACGTGTCTTCCTAAGATTTTACATCTGCAGGGAATAGAGCTTCAGCTCTATTTTGGATACAAAATTCATTCTTTCTGTATTTTCAGCTACAAGGTGGAGTGTTCAGGTGAAAGTAATGGCAAGCTCTGTAGAGCCTTAATTTCTTCACTTAAAATCAGGTTTATTACTTATACTGTAGTATAAATAATACTCTAAGAAGCTAGACTAAGAAGAAGAACATGGTGAAAGGATAAGAGGAAGAGTCATTAACAGCTTGCCATATGCGGGTGACACTTTATTTGCCAAAAGTGAAGAGGATTTGAAACGCTGATGAAGAGCAAAGAACACAGCCTTCAGTATGGATTGTACCTCAACATCAAGAAATCAAAAGTCCGCCGGGTGCGGTGGCGCATGCCTGTAATCCCAGTGGCTTGGGAGGCGGAGGCAGGAGGATCGCAAGTTTAAGACCAGAGGCAGTCTGTGTAACTTAGCGAGAACCTGTCTCAAAAAGTAAAAAAATAAAGGGCTGGGGGTGCAGCTCAGTGGTCCAGCACTTACAAAGCATGCAAGCAGCGAGGCCCTGGGCTCAACCTCCAGTACTGCCCCCCCCCCAAAAAAAAAAAAAGAAAAAGAAAAAAGAAATCAAAAGTCCTTGCAAATAGTCAGTAAGCAGCTTCATGATAAATGGAGAAAGATCGAGGCTGTCCAAGATTTTTTCCCCTTGGTTCAATAATCAACACCCATAGAAGCAGTAGTCAAGAAATCAAAAGATGCATTGCATTGGGAAAAGCTGTTGCAAAAGACCTCTTTAAAGCACTGAAAAGTAAAGATGTCACATTGAAGATGAAGGTGCACCTGACACGACATGGTATTTTCAGTCACATATGCTTGTGAAAGCTGGACATTGAATAAGGGAGACAGGAAAAGAATTGATGCTTTTGAGTTGTGGTGCTGGAGACAAATATTGATTATACCATGGACTGCCAAAAGAACCAACAGATCCATCCTAGAAAAAAAGTGCAACCAGAGTGCTCCTTGGAAGCAAGGATAGCAAAACTGCAGCTTATGTATTCTGGACGTGTTGTCAGGAGGGACCAGTCCCTGGAGAAGGACATCATGTTTGGGAGAGTGACCAGTCAGCGGAAAAAAAAGGAACACCATCTACTACATGTATGACACAGTTGTTGCAACAATGGGTTTAAGCATAGAGAAGATCATGTGCATGGCATAGGGTGAAGGAATGTTTCATTCTGTTGTACATAGGGTCACCATGAGTCGGCAACAACAATAAATAAGATGTGCAGGTGTGGTAATGAGAGGAAAGTGGTGAAGTAGAAAATTCATTATGTTGGAATAGTAATCAATGAATAAATTATAATCACAGGCTTTTTTTTAAATTTAATAACAAAGTATATACTTCCTTCACCCCAAACTCTTAAAGCTAGAAGTTAAAGGCACATTGAAGGAGAATTCTTTTAATCCAATATTAAATGATTTCATTTTACACATAAATAAAACTGATAATTCCAGGAATTTTGAAATTTTTTATCATTAACAATTTCTGGAAAATATAAAAGTTGATTATGTTTTCCCATACAAAGGCATTGTTAAAACATGGGATAATACTCCTAAAGATTGAGATGTTATACATGAGGGTCTAGCCTCAGTCTGTCATCAGTGCAAAAACTACAAGTATATATTAATTTAAAGTACAATTTCTAGTTCTATGAAATAAGCATAAGCATATGGAACATGTTAAGTACAAAAGGCATTTTGGGGAATACAAAGTATACATGTTAAGAAAAAAAATGAGTGACCTAAAACTGAAGTACTTACTATTAGATAAGTTAGGTAAATTTACTTGTTGCCTTAGAGTTTTGAATGCTGCTTGAAAAATGGCTAAAAATAGCTGTCCAGATATTTTGAAACTCTTTGTGTTTTTGAACCTAGGTCTTTGTATTAGGCAAGTGCTCTACCACTGAGCTGTATCCCCAGCCCTTTTTAAAATTTTTTATTTTGAGACAAAGTCTTGCTAAGTTGCCCAGGCAGGCCTTGAACTTGCAATCCCCCCACTTTAGCCTCTTGAGTAGCTGAGATTACAGGTGTGTGCTGTGCCCAGCAAATTCTGAAAAATTTTAAATAGAATTTTAAATTAGTGTAGGCTTTGTGGGTTGTTTTGGTTTGTTTTGGTGGGGGCATTTATAACAGACTGAGACCTGACCAGTGGCTTACTGAACTGTGAATCCTAGTCTAGGAGTATGACCCCATGTTTTCATGGTGCTTTTCTATGGAAAAGTACAATTAACTTTTTGGATTTCAGAAACTGTTAGTGATGAAAATTTCAAAATGATTTTCCATAATGTATAGTTTCTTTTTTTATGGTACTGGGCGGGATGAACCCAGGGCCTCACATACTTTGCAAGCACTCTGCCACTGAGCTCCAACCCCAGTCCTCCACCCCACTTTATTTTTATTTTTTGTCTTGAGGCAAGGTCTTGCAAAGTTATGCAGGCTGCTCCTGGCCTCATACTTGTGATCTTCCTGCCTCAGCCTCCCAAGTTGCTGGGGTTACAGGCATGCACCACTATGTCTGGCTTCATAATGGATAATTTCTAATAGTACTCTGCAATCCAAAAGCCTTTCTCATAGGTTTGCATTGTAAATAAGTATTTGCTACCATTCTTATTTCATCAGTTATAGGAATTACTTTGGATTTACTCTTGATTTGGTACCCCAGAGATGCCTTGGTATGAACAAGGTGAAAAGTTATATATGATTTAAATATCAGTGGCTACATACACAGAAAGGGGACTTGAATCAAGAAAAAAAAAGGAGGCCTATTTCTTACTAATTGCCTACTGGTAACAAAGGCAACAAAGACATGATTTTGAAAAATGAATTTGTCCAATAATATCTAAAGCTATCCGCCAGTGTGTAGCTTCCCTCCATCAGCTATTAAAACTGTATCCTTTAAGAGATCAAAGGGAATTTTTTCCCAGACTCTTCCAAAAATGATGCCTGTTTGTTAATCCAAGATCTTCCTCGTATTAGTTTGGCTTAAAATCAAAGGGATTAGCACTCAGTGATGGCCTAGAAACCAAGAAGCCTGGAACTTATCAGGAATAATGACAAGACATCACACTTGCTCTTAATGATAGATTTAATCTCCTTTAAAGTCTGAAAAAACTGGGAACCTTGCCTCAGAACAATGCACAGGTGCATACATAGCCACATTTTTGTAACATTGGGAATGGAAGCAATCTTCCTCCAGATGCTAGTGAGTGAACCATAGCAGAAGGACCCTTAAACTGACTAAACATGGAGAAAAGGAACTGAATGGTAAAGGTTTATGTATCTAGGTTTTTAGCCTAGAGGGCTGAAGACTGACATTCACTTTACCTTCTCAAAGTACAATAACTTCACCTACCAGGTTCAAAAAGAGGGGAGAGAGAAAGATGAATGAGAGGGACAGAAAGAAATTTAGGAGAGGAGAAACATCAAAGAGAGAAAATGAAGGCTAGGGATGTGGCCCAGTGGTAGAACACTTGCCTAGCAAGTGCAAAGCCCTGCCCTGGGATTGAGCCTCCATCCCCAGAACTACCACCAAAAAAATTAATTAATTAATTAAAAAATAAAAATAAAAACAGACAAAATGGGAATAAAGAGGAAGAATGGGAATAAAGAGTTCAGCAACTTAAGCAAATCCAAAGAAAATAAATAGTTCAGAACAAATGAAAGCTGAAGGCTTCAGGCTTTCCATTATCTGTGATCCATGTCATACAAGTTCTGGGACAGTTTACTCACCAGGAAAGGGGACTTTATGCACAACCTAGGGCCAGGTTGGTCATGTAAGGTGGAGTGTCTTGGCTATGCAGGTCTATGAGCCTCTGCAAAAAAATAAGGAGAGGGTTGGAGGGTGATGAACAAAGAATGGCCAGGGGACCAGAGAACTTTAATTCCTTCTCCCTCCCATACTGAGTGTTCTACCACTGAGCTTCACCTCCAGCTCACTTTTTATTTTTGAGTCAGGGTCTCATTAAGTTACTCAGGCTGACTCTGGCCTCAAACACACGATCCTCTTGCCTCCGCCTCCCAAGTCACTGGGATTGCAGGTGTGGCACCTTGCTCAGCAAACTTTCACTCCTTTGCTGACCATGCCCATAGACTTTGACACTATTCCCTTACACCTGAAATATCCACCTGCTATGGCGACGACCAACATTCAACTTTCAGTTCAAACGCTTCCTTGGTTTATTACCCATCTAGTTGTCTTCCCTATGGTCCACTGCTTCTTTACATGCTTTGGATGTATGTGTACTGTTTTTCTTCTAACTTCATTTAAAAATTTTCTCCATGGACGCAGGATCCTTGTTAACGTCATCTTCACTGTATCCCCAGTGCTTAGAACATGGTAGGCACCCAAGGAATAATTCTTTGGCAACTTTTCAATGAAAACCTGTGTGCTTTGCACTGTATTTGGCTCTAGAGTTACTAGTGAGCCCAGGCCTTCGAGAAGCTGGCGTTTCATCAGCAAAGACCTTCAGTACAATGTGGTCAGTTGTACCAAACATGCAGAAAATAGCCTTCATGGACCCTAGCCAGGGTCCCAGTCTTTGGGGAGGAAAAAAATGGAGTTGATGTCAAGTGCCCCAGAAACCAGGTGCCTGGGCCCTCCAACACCTCAGAGACCTCCCTCCCTTTTTCTCTGGCCTTATAACCACCACAGACAACATCTCACACGCCCTTACCACGCCCAGGATGGGTAGTGACCCATACACAGGTGTTTTCCACGGACTCAGCCATTCGCAAGAGCAACTGGGAGCTGAATGGCCAAGGGCCCTGGAAGCCTGAGACTCAGCGGAAGTTGCGGCAATCCCCTTTGTTCCCCCGGCGCCGCCCACCGCACCATAGAGAGGCTTCGCGACTAGAGAGACTTTTGTGACATTCCTGGCTGCTATTATGCAGAGAATCCCTCTCGCTCCAAAACCAAACGGGAGAGCGCAGGGTGAACACAGGACGTCTTTTGTGGGTCGGACACCAGACAAGGCTGGGGCCAGCTAGTGACAGTGTCTGGGAAGTGAGGGCTTTGCACAAGCGAAAAGACTGTAGGTAGCCAGAAAGAGGGCTGATGGTCATAGTGTAGGACAGGGCAGGGGCAAAGCCCTGGTTCCCAGGAGGGCAAGATGCTGTAAGATTCCCAAGGGCAAGGCTCCAGCTCCTTGAAAACCTGGACAGTGCGTTTCACTATGAGCCCCCAAAGAGTCGGGGGCCAAGGCGCTGGACAGCCATCGCCTAGAGCTTATTTGGCTGCCAAGGAGGTTAAATGGCCCAGGTCTGCATTTGCTGGGACAAGGAGGCCATGCAGCCTCCAGGCTACCAGAGCTGATCCAAGTCGCGTCGACCACCGAATGGGGAAACAGAAAGAACATCCTGCAACTATTGCTCCTTCTTGCGCAATGACACTCAGTGAGCCACGGAGTCGCCCTCAGGAGTGTGTGCAGTCCAAGAGCATGTAGGTATCAAGGGAGAGCTTCTCTCCCACCGGAGGGCTCTCGGAAACTCAGCAAAGATGATGAAAATAACCTAGAAAATTATCCCTAGTCCCCATCGTCCAGTCTGTTTCTGTGGTCCTTTGTAGCTGCTACAGTATCCAGTAAGTGTTAAGGTCTCGGTTTCATACCTAGGTTCTGCCACTTAATAATGATGTTAAGTCATTGGTAAATAACTTATATTACTGAGCTTTTTTTTTTTTTCATCTTTTAAAAATTGAGATAATACCTCTGAGGGTTAGGATGAGTAGGTATTGTAAATTGCAAACTACATTGCTCATCTTTACATCTAGCTGTTTTACCTATGCCTTGCATAGAATTTTTATATGAATAAAGAACAACAGTCCAGGTTGTTTCTGGATTATTTCCTAAATTGTCACTAAGAAGTTAGAAAGGAATGTCTCATTTATTCTTTCTTCAGGTTTCCTGAGAGCTGCAGAAGTTCTCTTCCACAATCACCATATCTTCATGTTCTAAACAAATGTTTCAAGCCAGAGACACTAACAAAGTTGGAGAAGAAGGTGAAAGAAAGGACAGTAATGGCACTGGAGAGACTGAACAAGAACATAGAAGAGGCGCAAATCCGGCAGGAACAGTTGCTGCAGGACAACAGGCAGCTACAGGAAGAAAAGTTACATCTTGAGGCTGAAAAGAAATCCTTTCTGGAATACCTGAGCAAAAAAAATGAGCATTTTACAAGGAAACATGAGGACATATGGAAGGAATATATCCAAGAATGTGCGGAGATAAAACGAAGGAGACGAGAGTTAGCATCCATATATGCCAAGCGAACTGCAGACCTTCGTGCACAGCTTTTGCAGGGGAAAAAGATCCAGTTTGATCTGAAGCAGCAGTTTCAGGCATTGAGACACATTTCCATAGTAAAGGAGAGACAGGAGGTGAAACTACAGACATTACAGAAGGAGACAGAGAAAACCCAAGGGGAGACAGCGGCCAAGGACCAGGAGGCACACTTTGAGTTTCTGCGGCAAAAGACATTCCTGGAGAAACAACTGAAGGAAGTGGACATGATACAGCTGGGAGAGAGCAAACCAAAGAAGCTTAAGCGTAAGGCCCAGGCCTGGAAGTTGACAGCCAAGCAGGCTTATTTTGAGTTCTGCCTTGGTGTCAACAGAGAGAACGAAGAGTTATGCAAAGAATGGGGGCAAGTAATTCAGGAATATGAGAAGTTAGAGGCTACAAGAAGTCTGATAAAAAAGCAGCAGCAGCAGCTAAAGGAAAAGCAGTGGTGTCAAGAAGCCTTAATGAGGGGGAGACAACGACTGCAGGCAGAGCATGAGCACCATAATCGTACCTGGTGCTCAAAAGAACATGGTGCTTTCCTGGGGACCAAATCAAGAATAAATCCAAATTAATTCCTACAGTAACAGGTGAAATAAGAACTGGTACAGCTAAGCTTATGTACTATATAAACCTATTGGAAAGGTTTTTGGATTGTAGATTACTACCAGAAAATATTCATTGTGGAAAATTATTTTGAACTTCATCATTAATAACATTTTCTGGAATACAAAAAATTTATTACATTTTTCCATAGAAGAGCACTGTTAAAACTTGGGCTCATAGTGCTATACTAGGATTTACATTTCAATAAATCACTAGTGTAGCCTCATTCTGTCACAGATGCTAAAAACATACCTATTCTAAGTGAATCTACTACTTCATGAAGGATTAAGCAGGATGATGATGGTACAAAATATGAGTGAGGTAAACATTAAGCTAGAACTGAATAATAAAATAAAGCTTATAGTGCAAAAAACTGGGGAAAGAAATGTTCCAGGCAGAAGCAATCCAAAGGCACTAAAATGGGATTGGTACATTCAAAGACAGAAAGGCACATGTGGCCTTTGGGAATGATCAGAGAATGTGGATAGAGGAGAGGAAGATGAAGCTGGTAAGAGACACGGGGAAGGGGGCACAGAGACAAAGAAAAACTGTTGTTGGCTCCAACATCTGGATGCACAGTGGTGCCATTTGTTCCAGTGGGGAAGAAATGACTAGAGATTGAGGAAAAACCAAAAGTGTAGATGCACCTGAAAGAAATATCTGAAGTGTTGCCTTTTAATGAAGAGATGGATGCACAAGGCAATGTGGCACACGCCTGTGATCTCAGGAACTTGGGAGGCTGAGGAAGGAGGATTGTGAGTTTGAGACCAGAAGCAGCCTATGAATTTGGGGTGACCCTGACTCAACATAAAAAAATTAAAAGGGGGGCAGGGAGCACAGCTCAGTAGTAGAGCACTTGGCTGGCATGTCTAAGGCCCTGAACAGAAGAAGAGGGAGAGAGGGAAATATTATTATTTTTGGTGTAAACTTTTAAAAAACTATTTCAGAGATATAAAAATATATTGTTGTTATTGATAGGTGCCTTTGAGTCAGGTTTGACCCTTAGCAACCCTCTTATTGGGTTTTCAATGGCTGATTGTTTTGGGATTGCTTATTGATTGCTGATTGCTGATTGCTGATTGATTGGGATTGTGGGTGGATTGCCACATCCTTCTCCCATTTTTGTGGTGCTGGGGACGGAGCTTAGAGAGTCCTCAGAGAGTATAGAGTAGCACTATACCAACTGAACTAAATTCCAGCCATATAGACAGCTATAAGTCACTATCTACAGTGAGAAATAAAATCACTTGATGTATCTCTGAATCCCAGAAGCACTAACCTAACTTTGATGTTTATTATTCCTGTCCATCTTTTCATAATACTTATAGGAATGTAAATATACATATCTGTAAGCCCCTAAGAACATTGTTTTTGCATGTTTTCAAAACTTATATAAATGCTAAATGATGTATTCTGTAACTTGCTTTTCTCAATCTTAGAAATTTATTCATAATGATAATAAGAAGTCCTCATTAAATTTATAGCTTGTATAGTGTTCCACTGTGTTACTATATTACAATTTATCCATCCATCTGGATGCCTAAGAAAATGTATTGTTGTTGATGTTCAGTGCCATTGAGTTGGAATAGACTCATAGTACTACAGAATGAAACACTCCCTGATACTGTGCCAAGCACATGATCTTTTTTATGTTTAGGTCCATTTTTGCAGCCACGGTATCAGTCCATCTAGTAGATGGTCTTCCTTTTTTTCATTGACCTGCTACTCCCTCAAACATGATGTCCTTCTCCAGAGATTGGTCCCTTCTGACAATATGTCCAAAATATGTAAGATGCAATCTAGCCATCCTTGCTTCTAAGGAGCATTCTGGTTGCACTTCTAGGACAGATATGTTGGTTCTTTTTGTTGTCCATGGTACATGCAATATTCATCTCCAGCACCATAATTCAAAACCATCAATTCTTCTTCTGTCTTCCTTATTCAATGTCCAGCTTTCACAACCACATGATGCAACTGAAAATACCATGTCATAAGTCAGGTGCACCTTCATCTTCAATGTGACATCTTTACTTCTTAGCACTTTAAAGAGGTCTTTTGCAACAGCTTTTCCCAATGCAATGCATCTTTTGATTTCTTATCTGTTGCTTCTGTTGTGTTGATTATAGAGGCAAATAAAGCAAAATCTTTGACAACTACAATGTTTTCACCATTTATCATGAAGTTGCTTACTGACCAGCTGCAAGGATTTTTGATTTCTTGATGCTGAGATGCAATCCATGCTGAAGGCTGTGTTCTTTGATTTTCATCAGCAAGTGTTTCAAGTCCTCTTCACTTTTGGCAAGTAAAGTTGGGTCATCTTTGTATCACAAGTTGTTAATGAGTCTTCCTCCTATCCTTATAACACATTTTCTTCATAAAGTCCAGTTTCTCAGATTATTTGCTAAGCATAGAGATTGAAGAGGTACAGTGAAAGGATACAGTCCTGATGCACACTTTTCCTGACTTTAAAACAAGTAGTGTTTCCTCATTCTGTTCAAATGACTGCCTCCTGGTCCATGTACAGATTCCTCATGAGTACAATTAAGTGCTCTGCTATTATCATTCTTCACAATGTCATCCATAATTTGTTGTGATCCACACAGTCAAATGCCTTTGTATAGTCAATAAAATATAGATAGACATATTTCTGGTATTCTCTGCTTTTGGCCAAAATCCATCTGATGTCAGCAATGACGTCTTTGGTTCTACACCCTCTTCTAAATTTGGCTTGACTTTCTGGCAGTTGCTGTCAACATACTGCTGCAGTTGCTTTTGAATGATTGTTAGCAAAGTTTTACTTGTGTGTGATATTAATGATATCATTCAAGAATTTCCACATTCAGTTGGATCCCCTTTCTCGGAAATAGGTGCAAATATGGATCTCTTCCAGCCAGTTGGCCAGGTAGTTGTTTTCCAAGACTCTTGGCATAGACAAGTGAGCACTTTCCAGTACTGCATTTGTTCACTGAAACATCTCAGTTGGTATTCCATCAGTTCCTGGAGCCTTGTATTTTGCCAGTGACTTCAAGGCAGCTTCCACTTCTTCCTTCAGTACCATTGGCTCCTGATCATATGCTACCAATTCTTTTTGGTATAATGGTTCTGTGTATTCCTTCCATCCTCTTTTGATGTTTCCTGTGTCATTTAACATTTTCCCTGTAGAATCCTTCACTACTGACACTCGAAGCTTGAATTTTTTTCTAAAATAGAAATATTGACTCCTAAATACTCCTGCATGGATCTGGTTGGCATGCCTACAAGTTCCCTGTTGCCTTGAACTGAGATTTCTCTCTCCTTCTGAAGCTGCAGGTTTCCATGGTGCTCATTTTGTGTGAGGCAATACTTCTGAATGAGATTGGAAAGTGGCAGCATTTCCCATGGCTTATGGGTTATACGGGGCTGGGATTTAGCTCAGTTGGTAGAGCGCTGCGCTGCAGTCTATGAGGTCCCGAGTTCAATTCCCAGCACCGCAAAAATGGGAGAAGGACCTGGCAATCCACTCCCAAGGCAATCCTGAAACAGTCAGCCATTGAAAACCCTATGAGGGTCGCTATGAGTTGGACACACGACTCGACGGCACCTATCAACAACAACAATGGGTTATAGGACACCTGGGTTTCTCTCCATCCTTAACCTAGGTATTATGGATGGTATTCTTCTAATTCTGGATTTCCAAGACACTGTTTGCCACAGTGGATCACAGTGAGAAGAATTGTACAGTGGTACCTCTGGTGAACTTGGGGAATTTGATCCTTTTGGAAGAGGAACCAAGAGAACCCGAAAGTGAAGTGAAAGGAACCTGGAAAGGTAGACATGTGGCAATGGTACAGCATGAAAGAAAGAGGATATCAGGTTGTGTTGAAGTCAGGGTGGGGGTTTGGTACAGAGTGGCATTAGAGCAGATTTGTGAGAGTATGTCTAAGTTGTTTTTCCTAAATATGTTGTTTTCACTTTCACATTTTTGCTTAAATAAAATTCCTTGTTTTCACCTCTTAACAATCCCTGCACATGGCCCAGGTATGTGTTCCTGAATTTACCCATAATTATTCTTTCTTTCTCTCTTGGAAATAGGGAAACTTTGTGGCTGGAAAATACAAGTGTCTTATGTGTCAGACAGAATTTGTGTCAGAGGGTGGTGTCAAGTATCACATCAACTCTGTCCATGCGGAAGTGAGGCCTCTTGTTTTCCTATTGTGTTTGTAATCCACTGGACCTGATATGTAAAGCAGAAGAAGTGGACTTTGTCCCTGGTTTGTTTACTTTGTCTTGTTTTTGTATTGCTAGGGGGTTGACTCTGGGGCCTTGCACATGCTAGGCGAGTGCTTTTCCACTGAGCTGCAGACCCAGTGGCTTTTTTATTTTTTATTTTGAGACAGGTCTTACTAAATTTGATAGGTTGCTTCTGACCTCAAACTTAAAATCCTCTTGCCTCCACCCACCAAGTCCTGGGATTAAGGTGTGGGCCAAGGTGTCCAGCACGAAGTGGACTTTGTTCCTGTGTTTTTGGGGTAGGCTTAAACACTTGCCTGTGTGGACAGGAGATGATGAAAACATTCACAGGAATGAGAAACACCAAATTTAGGCTAGTGCCTCTCGCATCCAAAGGTACCTCATCTGAATTTGTAACTTCTCATTTCCTGACATAGATAGTGAGTTGTATCTTTCTCTATTTTTAGTATGTCTGAAATAGTTTTTTTTTTTAACAGTTCACACCAAAAAAGAATAATATATTCCTCCTACTTCCTTCTCCAAGGGAACGTTTTAGATTTTTTTTTTGTACTGGGGGTTGAACCCAGGGCCTGGTGCTTGCATGCTTTGCAAGTGCTGGACCACTGAGCTGCACCCCCAGCTCATTTATTATTATTATTTTTTTTTACTTTTTTTGAGACAGGGTTTCACCAAGTTACACAGACTGCCTCTGGTCTCGAACTTGCGATCCTCCTGCCTCCGCCTCCCAAGCCACTGGGATTATAGGCGTGTGCCATCGTGCCCAGCTCCTTTTATAAATTTTACTCCTGGTTCACCTGCATCTTTGATTTTTCCCTCACCCTGTAGTCATTTCTTCCCCACTTGAGCAAATGGCATCCAATGTAAATCCAGATGCTGAGGCTAGCAACATAGTTTTTGTCTGTGTCTATGCATCTGTCTCTTTCTCTTTCACTAGCTTCATCTTACCCTCCTCTACTCATATTCTCTGATCATTCCTCAGCTGCACTTTGGCCATATGCACCTTTCTGTTCTTTGAATTTACCAAGATTGTTCTTATTTTTAGAGTCTTTGTCTTGAAACATTTATTTAGAACACTAAAATATGGTGACTGTGCACAAGAACTTCTAGGGCTCTCGGCAAATCTGAAGGAAGAACAACTGAGACATTTCTTTATAAGTTCTTAGTGACAATTTAGGAAATGATAATCCAAAAACAACCAGGACAGCCAGGCGTGGTGGCACAAACCTGTAATCCCAGCGGCTTGGGAGGCGGAGACAGGAGGATTGCAAGTTCGAGACTAGAGGCAGTCTGCGTAATTTATCAAAACCCTGTCTCAAAAAGTAAAAAAAATGGTCTGGGGGTGCAGCTCAGTGGTACAGCACTTGCAAAGCATGCAAGTGTGAAGCCCTGGGTTCAACCCCCAGTAGTGGGGGAAAAAAAACCCCAAACAACTGGACAATTGTCCTTCATTCATACAAAAAATTTTTTTGGTACTTGTTATATTGCAGACACTGTGCAAGGCATGGGGAAAACAAACAGGTGTAGAGATGAGCAATGTACAATATGCATTCACCACAACTCCACCCCTCGATTATTATCTAAATTTTAAAAAGGTAGAAACAAAAACAAAAAAAACAACCAGCCAACAACAAAACGGCTCAGAGACTTAAAGTTACTCGCCCACGACTTAACACCATTATTAAGTGATGCAATCTGAGTATGAAACTGAGACCTTAAGACTTACTGGATACTGTTGCACCTACAAAGGGCCATAGAAACAGACTGGACGAATGGGACTAAGGACAACTTTCTTGGCTCTTTTCATTATCTTTGCCGAGTTTCTGAGAGTTGGTCCGTGCGGGCTAACCCCACCCTCCCATACCTCTTATAAGGGAGATTGTGCAGTTCACTGAGGACCATTGCCCAAGAACAAGGGTTAGTGTCAGGGGTCCGCCACTGGCCGCCACAGCATCCAAATGGGGGAAGATCTCTTTGTTTCTCCATTAGGCGGTCAACGAGACTCAACTTGGCCCTTCTAGCCCTGGGGTCACACACTGTCCTAGTCCTGGTTAGGCCAGCCCCAAGCAGTTATCCTCCTTGGCTAAGAAATAAGCCCTAGCAACACGCTGTCCAGCGTCTTGTCTCCCTGCTCATTGGTAGCTCATTGTGAGGCACACGCTCCTGGTTTTGGAGATACGGGAGCCCGGCCCTTGTGATCCCATCTCGTCTCGTCCCCTTGTAGACCAGAGCTTTACTCCTCCTATGTCCTACTCAGCCTGCAGCTCTACCACTGTGGCGTCCCACCCCGTCAGATCTCAGAAGCTAAGCAGGGTCAGGGCTGGTTAGTACTTGAATGGGAGACCGCCTGGGAACACCAGGTGCTGTAGGTCTTGGGAGAAGGACCCAGCAACCCACTCCCCCAAAACAATCAGCTATTGAACACCCTATGAACAGCGCTGACAACTGACAATGGTGTTTCACCTTTTGTACTTAGGGTCGCTATGAGTCGGACACGGGCTCGACGGCACATGTCCTACTCTAAGATGATCAGCCCTCTTCCTAGTTACCTACAGTCGTCCTCTCGCTTGCCCAGAGCTCCCCTACTTCGCAGCCACTTTCACTACCCGGCACCAAAGTGGTCCTGTCCACAGAGGATGCTCAGGTATCAGCTCCCCCGGTTCTTCGTCCGAGTTCCGGGATGATTGGATTCTCCGCCCATTCCTAGCTAGGATCTTAGCGAAAGTCTGTCTAGCCGCGCGGCCTCTCTATGGTGCGGTGGGCGGGGCCAGGAAAAGATGGCGGCCCCCGTGCCTCTCGCCGAGCCGCAGGCTTCGGGGGGTTCTCGGTCTCCTGTGTGTCTCCTGGTGTTAGGAATGGCAGGATCCGGGAAAACTACCTTTGTACAGGTGACCTACACTGCGCGGGCGTGATAGGGGCGCGCGAGAGGCTGCTGTGGTCTTCGGAAGATCTGGGAGTGCGGGAGTGAGTTCTCGAGGTGGTGGGTCCAGGCGCGTGGCTTTCAGGAGCCTTGCTATCAACTCCAGTTCCTTCCTCCGAAGGCTTGGACCCTAGTCTGTTAAGGCTGTCTTCTGGGCACCCTCAGTGCATGTATGGTACAGCTGACCAGGCTGTCCTGAAATTGTCTTGCTGTTGAAATCGCCAGCATTTCGAAGGCCTGCGCTTACCAGTTAACTCTAGAGCCGAATACACCGCAAGCACACAGGTTTTGGTTGAACAGTTGTCAAAGAATTATTTATTGTTCGCCTACCACGTTCTTCTAATCATTGAAGATCCAGCAAAAGTGAAGTTGACAGTTCCCGATTTCATGGTATTAATATTTTAGTGAAAGAGATCGAGGAAAACTCGTACGTGTACTACAACGCAAGTGAAGAAGTGATGCGTAGTAGTGGAGGCTCTGTTAGATGGGTGATCACCGAGGTAGTCTTTGAACTGAGAGTTGAATGTTGGGCGTGGGCATAGGGCGTGGGTGTTTCAGGTAGAAGGGAATAGTGCCAAAATCAATGGGCATGATCAATAAAGGAATTAAAATTCTCTGGTCTCCTGACCATCCTTTGTTCATTACCCTCCAACTCTCCCCATTTTTCTGCAGAGGCTCACAGGACACCTGCATAGCCGAGGCTCTCCACCTTATGTGATCAACCTAGACCCTGCTGTGCATGAAGTCCCCTTTCCTGCCAATATTGGTAAGCATACTGTCCCAGAACTATGTGAGGGAGCTCACAGAGAATTGGAAGCCTGCAGCTTGTTAGTCTTCAGTCTCTGCAGTTTTCATTTGTTCTGAACTAACTACTTTTGTTTCCCTTAGATTTACTTGAGTAGCTGAACAGTTTTCTTCCTTATGTACATTTTCTCTTTACTCCTTCCCTTTTCTTAATTTATTTGTATCTTTCTCATTCACCTTTATCTGTTTCTTCTTTCCCTAGTGTGTGATACTATTATAATTTTGGAAAGTGGAGTGACAGAAAGTCTTTCTACAACCATCTACAACCCTCAGCTGTCTCAGACATATGTCTTTTTTATTTAGTTTCTTTTCTCAAAGTTTGGATAGAGTTGAAGGGTTTTTCTGCTTTTGTTCACTCACTGATCTGGGAAGATTGTTTCCACTTCCAACATTACATGGAAAAATGTGTGTATGTATGTATCTGTGCATTGCTCTGAGGAGAGGGTCCCAATTTTCGTCAGACTTTATGAGGAGCTTGAGGAGATCAAAAAAGTTAAGAATAGGTATGATTAGTGTCTCTATTCCTGGTAAGATCTAGGCTTCCTGATTTCCAGGCTATCACTGAGTGCTAATCCTTTCCCTCCTTGTCATTTGTTAGTCCTTTTGAGCCTATTTTAAGCCAAACTAATAAAAGGAAGATCTTGTATTAAGGAGCAGAGATCAGCCAGGCACCAAGCTGCATACCTGTAATCCCAGCAATTTGGGAAGCTGAGACAGGAGGATCACAAGTTCAAGACCAGAGGCAATCAGAGCAATTTAGCAAGGCCCTGTCTTAAAATAAAAAATAAAAAAGGGGCTGAGAGTACAGCTTAGTTGTAGGGCACTTGCCTACCACGAATGATGCTTTGGGTTCAAGGCCTAGTATTAGAACAAAACAAAAGAAAACTAAAGCCAGTACTAGGGAAGGGGGAGTTAAAAAAGAGTTTGGGAAAATTTCTGACTTTAGGGACAGAGTTCTAAAAGTTGATAGGGGAATCTACAGAGTGATGAATGGATTTTGGCAGCTATTAGTGGACAAATTTATTTCTCAAATTTGTGTCTATGTGCCTTTGTTACCAATAGGCCGTGAGTGAGAAATGTCTTTTTTCTTGATTTGAGTTCCTTATTTGAAGTCGTATAAAGCTTTTAACCTTGTTTCAGACTATCTCCATCATAACTTCAGAGCTGCTAGCCTAACATTCTTCCTAAGTTAGTTGGCAGTTACTTTTGCAAAACAGGAAGTTGGAGAAAGAGGTATAAAAGAATGCTGGCAAGAGATGCCTAATAGGCATTTTAAATATTTTTCCTGGAGGGAAAGTGCTTACAGGACACTTTTTGCTCTTCTAGTCTTTCTCTTTATGATCTTACTTCTATCACATTTCAGTGATCTTAGCTTAAACACCTAGAAAACCGATGTGGAAAGTGACTCAGAAAACAAAAGAGAAACATTTTTTTTTTTTTCCTGCAGAAGCAGCAGAAATGACTTTAGAGGCCTGTTAGCTTAATGTTAAAGGTAGAGGTTTTCAAACTGTGTTATGTTTTATGTGTTTAATTCCAGTTAATCCTCTCTTTTTCCCCCTTCAGATATTCGTGACACTGTGAAGTATAAAGAAGTCATGAAACAGTATCCTTTTCCATATCTACTATCATGTTGACATCTTCCTGGCTAGTCACTGTGTGTATATTTTATGGCTTTGATAGACTATGTTTGCTTATCCTTGTGAAATATACAAGCAGAAGGATTACCTGCTTTAAATTTTATGAGTATATTTTATGAGTATGAAAGATGAATTTAGGAGAGGTATTGGAAATGATCAGAAATACCATTTTACATGTGGTTTCAGTTTTCTTACTGTCTCCCTGGACTACAGGAATAATAATTAGAGAACAGGGAAGATAAGAGGCCAGTGTGTAGCTGAGTGGGTCTGGCAAGACAGTATTGCCTTGGAGAAGAGATACATCTGTTGATGACTATGAGTTCAGACCATGAAACTCAGAAAGGCATATATTTAGTTGGATTAATTCTCAGTACATTATATGACATACTTTACTCCCCATAGGAAGGAAGATGAAATTTTTTTTTTTTTTTTTTTTAGTATTTAGGGGTTGAATCCAGGGCCTCGTGCATATTTTGCAAGTGCTCTACCACTGGGCTGCACTCTCAGCCCATTTTTTATTTTTTATTTTGAGTTAGGGTCTTGCTAAGCTACTCAGCCTTCCTGTGGTCTAGATCTCGAGATCCTACTGCCTCCACTTTCCAAGTTGCTAGGATTACAAGCATACACCACTGTGCCTGGCCTGCAAGGTGAATTCTTATTAGCAAGTTGCTTGATTAATGAAGATCAGAGCAAAGAATGTTATGTAGATGATCTTAATAGCTAATGCCAGCAGGCGTCTGTTTATTACAGTTTGGTCATTTTACTTTTTCATCTTGCCTGGCCATCATTAAAATAATAAAATAAATGAAGATGACCTTGATAGTAAATGATTTCCTCTGAGGCTAAGGTTGTGTGATTGTCAAGGACTAGGTTGTCAATAACCATTAGTGGGACACTAATGTCACACCATCTACAGCCATACCACCCTGGCATCCAGTCCCTTCCGATCTCAGGAGTTAAGCAGTGTCGTGCCTGATTAGTCCTTGGATGGGAGACTGACTGTGAATACCAGGTGCTGTAGGCTTGGGAGAAGGATCCAGCAGCCCATTTTCAAAAACAATCAGCCATTGAAAACCCTATGAATAGCAGAGAAGCACTGACAATAGTGCTGGGCAGGGCATAGTGTTGGATAGTATTTTGTTCTTTTATGCATAGTGTTGCTATGAGTCAGACCTGACCCAATGGCACCTAACAACAGCAACAACATCATAATACTCAGGTGAAGGTAAACAATACCATAGCTATGAACTTTATATAAGTTAAATCCTTAAATGAGTTTCCAGATATGGACTCGGCCCAAATGGTGGCATAGTGACCTCACTTAATCTCTTTGCTACCAGATTTGATCAGGTATGATTGTCTACATTTATAGACATGGCTCTATAAAAATCTGACTCTTACATGCCTTAGCTTGATCACATTGGCAAAAAAGAGCAGCAGACCTGAACAGAAGTGCCGGAAATATGTAGGTATTTTTTGTAGACAGAGAAGTAGACTGAGAGAATGACCAGTGTAGTCAGATATTTCACATTTAATGTTTGCGACTGCCAGCAAAACAAATATTCAAGAGACCTGGGTTCTTCTTTGATGTATTTTGGCTTATAGTGGTACACTGAGGATAGGTTGTGGGGACAGAGGAGTGTGGTAGACTAGTAGGCCAGGAATGGTAAGATAATGACACTATTTCCTGTTAAATGTATTTGTCATCCTTTAGGTTTTCTCTGTCACCTACTTCCATGAGAGTGTTTTATAATCATTAGGTTTTTACTCTGATGCCACTCCATGAGACAGGCTATTAACATTTGACCAAAGCTGGGCACAATGGTGTGCATCAGGATACCCACAGACTCAGGAGGCTGAGGCAGGGGAATCTTTTGCACTGTGCTCCAGGATGTTGCAGTGGTGTTGATGTGGTTTTGCTTCTTTGACTCAGTGAGTTCATTAGGTGGTATCCTAGGATTGAGAGCATAGAACGTCAGTAGGTGATGGTGCCTCTGAGACATGCCACCCTGGAGAAAGCCCTGTGGATTTTTAATTTTTTAATTTTTTATTTTTTTGAGCCAGGGTCTCACTATATAGCCCAGACTGGCCTGTAACTCTCTTCATAAACCAGTTTGGACTTGAGTTAATACACCTGCTTCAGCTTCCCAAATGCTAGGGATTACAAGTGTGTACGACTGCCTGGCCTGGCCCCTGTGGTTGTGTATTGAGATCAGATCCTGTTATAATTGGCATCTTTTTCTTTTAGGTGATGAAATTTATTGAGAAGGCCCAGAACACGTCTAAGTAAGTGATTTTAGTTGAATACCTATTTATTACTCTGTACTTGACAAATTTCTAGGCCTTTGAGAAGATTGGGGTTACCATTGATCTCTGAAAGGGTGTTAATTGAGATGAACCCATTAAAAGTGAAAAAAAAGTGGGCAAGAAAATCACTGAGAGGATATGTGATGTAGAGCTAAATTTAGTATTTACTCCCAATTACTGTGATTTCCAACTTACATGATTTTTTGAGAAGAATCTTGAGACTGTCCAAATGCAGTTGTCTACCTGCCATCTCTTGGGCAGCCATGGTTGTTGGCGTTAAAGTCCTTAAATACTATTCTAAACATTGGTCAAATGAATATAGTGGACAAGATTGAGAGAAAGTTATTTTTTAAAAAATAACAAAATATAACATTCATTCTTTTTACCATTGTTGTTAGGTGCTGTCGAGTTGATGTTCAACTTATAACAGAGACCCTATATGTACAACAGGCGAAACACTATTGTCACTGCTTCTCTGCTATTCATAGGGTTTTCAGTGGCTGATTGTTTTTTGGGAGTGGGCTGCTGGGTCCTTCTCCCAAACTTACAGCACCTGATGTTCCCAGGCGGTCTCCCATCCAAGTACTAACCAGGCCTGATCCTGCTTAGCTTCCAAGATCTGACGGGATCGGATGCCACAGTGGTATAGCTGCAGGATTTTTACTATTACCCACTATTAAATATTACTAAATAAATTTCTGATAGGTTTACTTTTTCTAAGGGAAAAAGATAATTTACTATTTTATCAAAAGGATATACAGTAGACCCACAAAGAATTCAGGTCATGCATTTTACACACACCACACACTTTGGTTTTTTTTTTTTTCCCCATTACTTGGGGATTTTACCCAGGGCCAGGGCCTCATGCATGCTAGGCAAGTACATCCCCAGACACTTTTTAAAATTTTTTATTTTAAGATAAGGTCTTATGAAATTGCACAGGCTGCCTCTTACCTCAAACTCAAGATCCTTCTGCTTCAGTCTCCCAGGTGCTGGGATTACAGGTGTGTGCCACAACACACAGCTTGTTTTTTGTTTGTTTTTTTAAAACAGCTTTATTGAGATAGTCATATACTATAAAGTTCACTCTTTAAAATGTATAATGTAGTGTTTTAGTATATTCACATAGTTGTGCATGGATCATGACTGTCTGACCCCCCAAAGCCTACAGTCATTAGCAATTACTCCTTCCTTTCCGTGCCCCAATTCCCTAGTGTATCTATCCTATGTGTGGTTCCCACTAGCAATATGAGTTCTCCACAACCAGTTTGTCCACAGTATTTGTTGTTAGGTGCCAACGGTTCAGGTCTGATTCATAGCAACCCTATGTACAACAGAATGAAACACTCCCTGACACTGTGTCATGCCCAGCACTATGTCAGTGTTTCTCTGCTATTCATGTAGAGAACACTTACTTATGTTTTTATGTTTGATTATAGCCATCCTAGTAGGTATGAAGTGGTATGTCATTGTAGTTCTGATTTATATTTCCTTAATGACTAATGATATACTTATTGGCCATTGGTATATATTTGGAGAGATGTCTGTTGAAATTCTTTGCTCTTTCTTTCTTTTATTTTTTCTTTTCTCCTTCCTTTCTTTTCTCTTTTTTCTTTCTCTCTTTTTCTTTTCTTTCTCTCTCTCTCTCTCTTTCTTCTTTTCTTTCTTCCTATTACTTTCTGATTTATTTATTTTTATTGCTGGGGATTGGAGCCAGGGCTTTGCACATGCTAAGCCTGCATACAGCCTGTGTTCTACCACTGACCTACATCCCTGTCCCCAGGTTTCTCTCTTTTTTTTTTTTTATGGTAGTGGGAGTTGAACCCAGGGCCTTGCGCTTGCATGCTTTGCAAGTGCTGTACCACTGAGCTATACCCCAGCCCATTATCTTTTAGTTTGTTTTTAGTTTTTTTGAGACAGGGTCTCACTAAATTATGTAGACTGCTTCTAGTCTCAAATTTGCGATCCTCCTGCCTCTGCCTCCCAAGTTGCTGGAATTACAGGCGTGTGCCACCGTGCCTGACTTTCCCATTTTTAAAAGCATGTTTTTTGAGATACAATTCACATACCATCATTATCCCATTTCAAATATACACTTCAGTAGTTTTTAGTACGTTGACAGAATTTCTCAACCATCATCACAGTCAACTTTCAGACATTGTCATCACTTCAAGAAGGTGCTCTGTATTCTGTAGGTAGTGTCCTACTATGCCTCTATTCCTCCCTATCTCTCTCCATCCTTTCTACGCCTCTATCCCTAAGTAGTCAAAGCATTTCCAAAGAGATTGGTATTCTGGTTTTGCTTCTCTCTCTCTCTCCTTTTTTTTTTTTTTTTTTTTTTTTGTGGTACTGGGGGTTGAACCCAGGGCCTTGTGCTTGCATGCTTTGCAAGTGCTGGACCACTGAGCTGTACCCCCAGCCCATTTTTTCAGTTTTTGAGACAGGATCTCATTAAGTTATGCAAACTGCCTCTGGTCTTGAACTTACAATCCTCCTGCTTCTGCCTCCCCAGCCACTAGGATTACAGGCGTGTGCTACCGTGTCTGGCTATCTCTCATTTTTAATGCACTTTGTTTCTATAATTATCAGTTTCCTTTGTGATCATTTGCAGCAGTTCACACTCTGCTGCTCCTGCTCATTAGCATGAATAATGGACATGAGCAAAGTCTAGGGGACTGTGTTGTACAGTTGAAGGGCCCTGGCAGGAAGTTAGACTTAGCAGTGTGCAGAGGTTACTGAAGTCTTGGATCAGCAAATATTTAGCATGTTATGTGATAGAATAACTTTCAGAATTGCAAAAGCGTAACTCTTCTCTTTAATGATCTCCCTTGACCCAGATATGTTTTGATTGATACGCCCGGACAGATTGAGGTATTCACCTGGTCAGCTTCTGGGACAATCATCACTGAGGCCCTGGTGAGTATTCTAGGTATAGGTCATGAGAGTAGCTAGAGGGCTAGACTCACTTAGCATCTGTTTAATTGCATGGGACTGCACATGGGAGGGAGGTGGAGAAGCTCTACATACCCTGCCTAACAGAGGAAGGTAGGGAAGTAGTTTGGGGACAGGTGACGAGCCTTCTGACCAAAGCTTTACTTACTTTGTGGCTGTAGGCATCCTCATTTCCAACAGTGGTCATCTATGTAATGGACACGTCAAGAAGTACTAACCCAGTGACCTTCATGTCCAATATGCTGTATGCTTGCAGGTAACTGATTATTGGTAGGCACAGGGTTTTATCTGAGTATGAGAGCTCCTCTTCTCTTTTCATTTTTCTATCCTGGTTGTGTACCCCTAGATTTGTGCTCTGTAGATTTGCTATTCAGTGGAATGGCGGTGAGTTGAGGGAATGTCAGAGGAGAAAAGAGACACGTGCTGCTGCCTTCTCTCTCAGTACCTTTCTCCCTTCCTTGTTACAAAAATAGATTGTGGAAATTTCTAGTACTTGCTCCTAGTTGAAAGAAATCCAAGTCTGAATAGAAGAGTCCTCTGGTCTAAATAGTGCTCTGTGTCTTATGATAGGTAGAGAGAAATTATAACATGAGGAGATTAGGAATAGAATGTTTTATCTAGGCTGGGTGTGGTGGCAAAGGCCTGCAATCTCAGCACGTGGGAGCCTGAGACAGGAACAGGGTGAGTTTCAGGCCAGCCTGAGCTACATAGCTAGACCCTATCACAAAACAAAACAAAACAAAACAAAAACCAAAGGAAGTTTTTTTTTGTTTTAATCTTCTTAAATATATAAATGTTGATGGGTACAGAGTAATAAGACCTTTGCTATTTCCATTATACAACTATTACATCATTTTTGGTTATACATTCATCAAGTTGCATATTTTATAGGAAAGTTTTATCTATAATTCTGACGTGCACAGGTTTGCCTCAAATGTAGAATCAGGAGAGGAAAAATATGTCTCATGGCTCACTGGACTATATCTGTGCATTAAGGCTGAGGAGGAGCTAAAGATGTAGCTCAGTGGTAGAGCACTTACCTAACATGTACAAAGTACTGGGTTTAAATCCACAGTGTCATTAATAAAAAAGGAAAAAAATTTATTTGGCTGGGTACCATGGAGCATATATGTAACCCCAGTGACTTGGGAGGCTGAGGCAGGAGGACAGCAAGTTCGAGGGCAGAGATAAGACTAGGCAAATTAGTGAGGCCCTGTCTCAAAATAAAACATAAAAAAGAGGCTGGGAATACAGCTCAGTTGTAGAGCACTTGCCTGGTATGTGCAAGTTCCTGCATTCAACCCCTTAGTACTGCTGAAACAAAACAAAAGACTGAGGAGGAATCTGGGCATTGTGGCACACACCTGTAATCCCAGCACTTGGGAGGTGGAGGTGGGAGGATCATGAATTTGAGGCCAGCCTGGGCTTCTTAGTTTTTGAGGCCCTGTCTCAAAAAACAACAAAACCTCCCAAAACAAATAAACTAAAAAAGAATCAGGAGGGAGCAGGCCATTATGAAAGCCAAAAGCTGAGAGAATTTAATTTTGGGAATACACAAGAGCCATCCCCAATGTGTGTCTCTTATGATAGGCCCAGCAAATGACCCTTCAGGTTGGATACAAGAAATCCTGCTCCATGTAGAAATCTTATGAAAGATAGCATTATTTCATCTTTATATTCGTTGTTCAAAGGACAATTACTTGGTTAGCCTGATTGTGGTAATCACTTCACAGTATATCATAGATCACAACATCAGAGGGCATGGCAGTATAGCTCAGAGATAAAGCACATGCTTACCATGCTCAAGGTGCTGGGTTTGATCCCTAGCATCTCCTACAATAAATAAATAAGAGGAAAAGGGAAGATTTGCTTTAAAACAAAATCATGTTGTATATGTTAAATGTATATAATTTTTACTTGTCATTTGTGTTTCAATAAAGGTAAAAAAACAAATTTTAAAAATTTCAATCTGTAAAATAACATTTTGAATGCTTTTTTCCCTACAGCTTCCTTGAGGTATAGTTGACAAATAAAAATTGTATGTATTTATGTGGCATTTGTATAGATTAAAGTAAATAGTATATAGAGCCAGATGTGGTGCACACCTGTAATCTCAGCACTTGGGAGGCTGAGCCAGGAGGATCAATGTGAGTTTGAGGCTAGCTTGGCCTACGTAGTGAGTTGCAGGCCAGCTGGGGCTACACAGTGAGACCTTGTCTCAAAAAACCAATAAATTTAAATAAATAAAGTACTTAGCCCAGTACCTAGACTATAATAAGTATTCAGTAAATGTTCATTTCTTCTTCTGGAAAAAAAAAAAAAGAATAATTATTTAGTAAAATTTGAAAAATGGGATCAATATCAACATCTCATTCCTCTGAGTGAAAGTGAGCAAGTGAGCAAATATGTATGTGTGTGTGGCTTGTTGTTGCTATTTTTGGTTAAAGGTGGTTATTTTTCTCTTGGGAAAGGAGATTATGTAAATGCCATATAAATGGATTTTTTTTTTTTTTTTTTTTGTAGTATTTGGGGGTTGACCCTAGGGCCTTCAGCATGCTAGGCAAGTGCTCTAACACTGAGCTGAACCACCACCCTCTATTTTTAGTTTTGAGACAGAGTCTTATGAAGTTGCACGTGCTGTCTCTGGCCTTGAATTTGCAAATCTCCTGCCTCAGCCTCCCGAGTTGCTGGGATTACAGGTGTGTGCTACAGTGCCCAGCTGGATAACTATTTTTGAATCTAAAACCATTCCTTTTCTCTTTACTTAACCCTAGCAGACTGGCACCAGGCAGGCAAGAGCTTATGTGTTTTTATTAATACTGTTTTGATGTTTGATTTTCAGCATCTTATATAAAACCAAGCTGCCTTTCATTGTGGCCATGAACAAAGTAAGTAGATGCTTCCTGTGGGGATTTCTTTTTCTTTTCTTTTTTTCTTTGTTAGTATTTTATTTATACATGTTAGTGGGGAACAGCATGCAGCCATACCACCCTGGCATCTGATCCCATCAGATCTTGGAAGCTAAGCAGCGTTAGGCCTGGTTAGTACTTGGATGGGAGACCACCTGGGAATACTAGGTATTGTAGGCTTGGGCAAAGGACCTGGTAGCCCACTCCCAAAAAACAATCCAACTGTTGAAAACCCTATGAGTAGTAGGGAAGCACTGACATAGTGCTGGTTATGGCAAGATGTGGGGGAGTGTTTCTTCTGCGGTACATAGGGTTGCTATAAGTCACACCTGACTCAATGGCACCTAACAACAACTGTGGGGTACAGAGTTAAGAGGTCAGTTGATATATCCATTATGTAACTATCAAATCAGTACTGCTTGCACTTCCATCTCCTTAAACATTTTACAGGACAAAATAAACAAAAAAAGCCAAAAAATTAAAGGAACAGTAAGAATTTTCATTAACATGTAATGAGAGTTGTATGCAACCAGGGATTATACCCTGATTTTTCTTTATTTTATTTTATTTTTTATTTTTTTTATTTTCATAGTTGCATCCTGTAATTTTTCTCCTTTACCCCTCCATGTTGTTACCCCTCCCCCTCCTCCCTTCTCTATCATCCACTCCCTTCCCACTAGTCCCCACCCCTTCATATTGGGCCCACTTGTATTTCCCATTCTTAGATAACTATGATTGTACATTTATGTGTGTGTGTGTATGTGTGTGCATGTAATATTTTTCCTTTGAGGTAGATTTAGCTCCCACATATGGGCAAGAACATGCAGTATTTCTCTATTTGAGTCTGAGTTATTTTGCTCTCCAGTTCCATCTATTTTGCTTCAATGACATAATTTCATTCTTTTTTACTGCTTGATAATATTCCATTGTGTATATAAAGCACAATTTTTAAATTCAATCCTCTGTTGATAGACATCTGGATTGATTCCATACTCTTGCAGTTGTGAAGAGTACTGCATCAAATATGGAAGTGCAAATGTCCCCGTGGTGTGATAATTTATCTTCCTTTGGGTGTATTCCTAGAAATGGTATAGTTGGATCATATAGTAAAAGTAGCTGAACTAATTTACAATCCCTGTGGGGATTTCAACATACCTTTTGCATCAGAGCCTTGCCTGATGTTGTCAGAAGGTTTGGATGGTGGGGAAGGGTGACTTCAGATGCTAGAGAGCAGATTCAGGTTTTACTGAACAAAGTCATAGGCACATTTGGGAAGTGGATTCAATAGAATGGAATGAATATTTAGAGCTGACTCTCAACCAAAGTGATTTTGGGATAGATAGAATAGCTCCTCAACCGTAGTGTATTGCTTATCCCTCCAAATAAGGATTGTGTAAATAGGGGAAGGAAAACCAATCTATTGGAGGCAGTGATTAAAGAAGAGAAAAACAAAACTTCTTTACAGTGTGTTGCAGTGGAGAAGGAAATGAGGGAAGCAGAGAAAGAAAATACATGGATAATATGTTCTTTGCTGTCACCCTTTAATTAAAAACTGATTTTTGCTGTTGTTTGGTGCATGACCTCATTTCTCATTGCTAATAGTTGCCTTCTCTCTGGTACAGACTGACATCATCGATCACAGCTTTGCAGTGGAATGGATGCAGGATTTTGAAGCTTTCCAAGATGCCTTGAATCAAGAGACTACATACGTCAGTAACCTGACTCGTTCAATGAGCCTGGTGTTAGATGAGTTTTACAGCTCACTCAGGGTAAACTTAGTTTCTGCTCACACTTATAGTCTCTCCAGATAACCTCTTAATCCATAGGACTGGCTTTGAACCTAGCTCAGAAAGGAAGTTCATTACCATCTGAAAAGTAACTTTTAAAGTGTTGTGTATTAAAAACCATGGAGATTGTGAACTGGGAATGTAGCTCTGTAGTAGAGCATTTGGTTAGCATGCAGATGCACAACGGTCTGCGTTCCAATTCCCAATACCCCAAGAACAAGACACAGAAAAACTGTGGAGGTTTACAAGATAAATTAGAACCCTTCCTTCAGAAAATAGATGGTCTGGTTTAGGAAAGAAGGCCACACACAGAATTGAAACATGATAGATTGTAGTGATTGCTTTAGGGAAGATTGGGAGTTGGGTCTGGTGATTGTGTGGGGACAGGAGAAAATGGGTGATTTTGGAGGGTGTAGCATTAGAGGAATGATTTTAAGGAAGGGGAAGACTGATGTAAGCACAAGTGGGTGTGGGTGGCCAATAGTATGTCGATTGCCCAAACAAAGGCATTAAGAGAACAGAAAGTTGGTTTGGTTTGTTCAGGAATAGATCCTAAATCCTGCTACTTGTTTGTTCCTACTTATAACTTACTTTCTCAATTGTTAATTTTCCATAGACTTATTTTCATGACTCTTGACTAGGTGTGCTTTTTTGTTCTGTAATAGCTTTGCTTTTTGCCAGACTTCTCAAAATATCTAAACCTCTTCTATGACAATTTTATGACATTTAGACACAATAATTCACACCCCATAAGAATGTACAGCAGTTTCCTCAGTGACATTTCTGATGCTTTTTGGCAGGTGGTTGGTGTCTCTGCTGTTCTGGGCACCGGCTTCAATGAACTGTGTGTGCAAATCACTGGTGCTGCAGAGGAATATGAAAGGTGAGGTTGAAGGAAGAAATCTGCTGTTGACATTCTTCTTGTTGTTAGGTTCCGTGATCCACAATTCTGATGTGGTAGGTGTTTTGCCAGGAGAAACATTGAGGTTTTCATCAAGTATGTAGTATATTTGCTAGAGGTATAAAATCTTCACTATATGGAATGACTAAGAGGCAGGAGTCATCAGACATTCTCTGTAAACAGCGAATTAGTTAATATTTTAGGCTTTGTGGGCAGCTACTTATTTTTGCCATTGTAGCACAAAAGTATCCATTGACAATTCATGGCTGTGTTCATGTAAAACATGCAAAAACAGGCAGTGGCTGGATTTGGCACCAAGGTCACTATGAAGATTATTTGAGAAAATAAATGTAAAGTCCTTACCACAATTACTGAATGACACTTAGTAATCATATTTTATATTAAATGGCTTTTTTTAGAACTGTTATCATTGCTAATACTGGAATCCCTAAAGGAAAGTGGAGTCTGAGCACCTAGAATGCTTGTGGCTATGGCCTGATAGGCTGTCTGTTAACATTCTGCTTTGGCTTCATGGTTTGCAGGATCCTAAACTAACAACCACATTGTGGTTTTCAGACACATTATTTACACGTTGATTCATGAGACAAGGGTTTTGTGCATTTTATCAAGGCTCAGGACAGACTCTGTTCTGTGTCCTTTCATTGTTGTTGCTCAGGTTCATGACTTCATTATATACTGGGCTTCCTGAGCCACACAGGCCTGTTTTATTTTGTTCTTCATACACATTCACCTCACATGAGTTGATGAGTTCTTTAGTCATGGTGTCTTCAGTGATAGATAATCTTTGCAGTTGAGCAGTGCAGAGCTTGTATCTTTCTTGTTTTTTGGGGTGGAGGGGGCAGCACCTTGGCTTTTAATTCCATAGAGATAGACTCTGTCGGTGACTTGGACTTGTTACATCTATGTTCAGTGAGATCAGGTCTTTTGTTATTATCAGTCTTAAAATTGATAGGGGTGGGATGGACAGAATGGATTATTCAGGAAAGGAATTGGAAAGTGTTTTTTTTTTCTAGGGAGTATCGTCCTGAATATGAACGTCTGAAGAAATCACTGGTAAGAAAGGAGGCTGTCTATGTATTGCAGGGCAAACAAAAAAACAACTTGATCTCAGACATGGTGGCACATATCTGTAGTCCCAGCTACTTGAGATGCTGATGGGGGAGGGCCCACTGAACCTAGGAGTTGGATGTGAGCTTGGGTAACATAGCAAGACCTTGTATTTTAAAACAAAACAAAACAAAAAACCAACTACCTCAGCTCTTTTTGACATAAAAAAAAAATGTTTTTTGGCTCTGTATTTTTAATTTACCGTCATTATTTTTTCTCCAGCTTTATTGAGGTATAATTAAATAATAGAATTTCAGTACATCTTTTAAATGCCTATTTGTATTTTTTATTTTTGCAGTACCGGGGGGTTGAACCCAGGGACTTACACATGCGAGGCTTATGCTCTATTGAGCAGCACTCCCAGCCCTCTTTTTAAATTTTGTGCTTTGAGACAAGGTCTCACTAAGTTGGGCAGGCTGCTTCTGGCCTTGAATTCGAAATCCTTCTGCTTTATCCCCCAAACTTGCTGGGATTATAGGTATATACCGCTACCCAGCCTGTTTGTTTGTCTTTGGGTTGTGATGTTACAATGTTTCTCATGCTGGTCTCAAACTGTGAAGCTTATGTGATCCTTCTACCTTAGTCTCCTGAATAGCTGGGTCTATAGGCAGTTGCCACTAAGTCTTGCTTCAAATACTTGTTAATTTAAATTTATAAATTTGTGTGTATGTTGTCTATATGCAGGAAAGTCCCTGGATTATTTTTCTTCTCTTTGAATTGTTAAGAGTCAGATTTTCACTGTTTTTATTATGCCCTATTTCCACCCATGCTCCAAGGTAAGTGTAAAAGCTAGTTGTAGAATTTGGTGGAAGAACAGAGAGGTAGCTCACAACTCTTCTCCCAAATGATAAAGTGTCCTGTCCTGAGAGACTGCAGTGGGTGATTTACCACTGACCCTTCATTCAAGATCTCCTTGAGGAGTCTTTGGATATGTTTTTGGCTCTGATTTCTGAATTCTATAATTCAGCCTGCTGAGTCCTGTAGTCTGACCTTCTCCTGTCATATGGGCCTACACTACTCACTGTTTGTCTCCCCGTATCAGCCACTCTTTATCACCCTCTGTTGTTAGGTGCTGTCGAGTCAGTCTGACTCATTGTTTTTGTTGTTAGGTTCCATCGAGCTGGGTCCGACTCATAGCAACCCTCACAGAGTTTTCAATGGCTGATTTTTTCGGGATTGCTTCAGGAGTGGATTGCCATATCCTTCTCCCATTTTTGTGGTGCTAGGGATTGAACCCAGGTCCTCAGAGTATGGAGCAGCACTCTACCATCTGAGCTAAACCCAAGCCTTTATCAGCCTCTAGTTTTTGTATAATTCCTCCTCTCCACTTAAAAGGCAGGCATCTAAATTGTGTTCCTTTATTATGTTATTTCATTTCATTCTTTGTGCTGGAAATTGAACCCAGGGCTTTATGTATGCTAAGCACACACTTGGCCATCCAGTTACAAGCCCAGCCCAGAGGAGACCCCTTTTTAATATGAGGACATTTCCCCCTGTATCCATAGGCAAGTGCACAGAGTGAACAACAGAAAGAACAACTGGAACGCCTTCGGAAAGATATGGGCTCCATAGCGTTGGACGCTGGGCCTGGCAAAGGTATTGGAGGGGCTGTTAATGCTAGAAGTAAAAGAAATGTAGACTTATTTCCACCTGGCAGGAATGTATCTATATAAGAGAAAGAAAAGATAAAGGAAATGTGGAGATATATGTGTGTGTATATATGTTATGTATGTATGTATTTGTGTGACTTAGAAAATACCTGAAGATTGTATAAGACTCTATACGACTTTGAGTTTCTCCTTCAGGAAATTTTTTACTTTACTTTGGCAAAATACCTGATGTCTGTTCTGGCTTTTTTGATTTTTATTTATTTTATTTTATTTTATGTTTTGTTTATTTTTAACAATTTTAGCTTAACCTCCTTGATTTTTTTTACAGTTTATTATGACTAAATTGTAGATTTACAGAAGCATTGCATCAGTAGTAATACAAAGAATTGTCATAACTTTTCTGAGTCCAAAAATGCTAACTTTTACCACATTTACTTTCTATTCTTCTTTCCTTCTTTATTTTTTCTCTCTCACGTACATACATATATCTGTGTGACTTTACATAGAAGTATATATTACTTTTTTCTGAATTATTTAAACCTAAGGTACAGATATGGTGCTTCTGCTTCTTTACCCTTGACGACTATATATGTATTTTCTAATATTTTATATAACTTCAGTGCAGTTATCAAAAATGAGAAAATTAACATAGATACAATAGTATTGTCTTATACATAGATGTTATTTAGATGTAGCCATTTGTTCTTCACAGCAGGAAAAAGTCCTGGATGGGCATTGCAGTTAATTCTTATACCCTTTAGTCTTTTTCAGTCTAGAACAGTTTTGTCTTTTTTGTATTTTATAACATTGACATTTTTTTAAGCATACAGGACAGTTATTTTATAGAACATCGTCCAATTGGGTTTCTCTGATGTTTCCTCATGATTTGATACAAGGGACAAATTTTTGGTAGAATTTTATAGTAGTAAAGTGTTTTTTTTAAATAGATGACATCAGGAGGCACATGATGTTGATTTATCTAATTCTTGGTGATAATAATTTTGATTACTTGTATAAACTGACATCTACCATGCTTTCTCATCATCAAGTTACTATTTTACCCTTCATGATAATTTTTGGGGGTAGTACCTTGAGAGTATATGAATATCCAATTAGCTTTCAGAGCTTAACTGATTGTGTTTTGGGGTTTATTTTGCTATTGAGTCAGGGTCTTGCTATGTAGCCCAGGTTGGCCTCAAACTCTCTTTGCAGCCCAGGCTGGCCTAGATCTCAGGATACTACTGTCTTAGCTTCTCAAGTGCTGGGATTACATGTGTGTACCACAAGCCCAGCCACCAATTAGTTTTAATATCCATTGATAAAGTAGGCATATTATGCACTTTGCTGTGACATAGGTTGCAAATATTGTCTCTAACTTTGTCAATTGTTCTTTGACTTTTTCATGTTGTTATTTTGCTATGTAAAAGCTTTTATTTTGTTTTATTTTGGTAAAATCAGATTTATCTGTTGTCTTTTATTGTGTGTAGATTTTAAGTCCTGGTTAGAAAGCCTTTACCTATACATCTGAAAGAGGAATTTTCCCATGTTTTATTGTAGTACTTGTGTGGATTTGTTTTCTAAAGTCTCTGACGTAGTTTGAGTTTATTCCTGGGTGTGGTATGAGGTTTAGTTCTATGTTATATTTTTCATTAATAGTTGTACCAGGACTCCTAAATCTACGCTTGCCTCAGTGACTTAAAATTTTGAGATGCTACCTGTAAAATACACTAAAGTGCCATGTGCACTTGGGTATGATTCTGGACTTCCTATTTCACTGGTTTCCCATGTGTCTGCACCATATTATTTTAATTGTGTAGTGATTTTATAAAATGTTTCACTATCTGCTAGGGCTATTCTCTCTCATAGTTTTCTTTTTCCCATTTCTCTGGTTATTCTTGTATGTTTATTTTTCCTTATGCACTTAGGTATCAGCTTATGTAGCTTCCTAGAAAAGTTTTTTGGTAATTATTATTGGGATTATTTTATATTCATTCATTAATTTAGAAAGACCTGACATCTCTATGATCTTGAGTCTTCCTACTTAAAAGCAAGGAATGTCTTTATATTTGGCAAGTTTAGTTGTGTTTTTCAGAAGTGTTTTAAAGTTTTCCTTATGTATGTTTTGCATACTCCTTGCTGTACTTATTCCAAGGATTTTATCTTATTAATGTGGAATTTTCTGAACCACTGTTTTCTATCTGGCATATGTTTGCATATATGAAAGCTTTTGATTTCTGTATATTAGTCTTTTTATTCTGCTACTTTACTGATTTATTTGTTATATATATCATTGACTCTCTTGGAGCATGTAGGTTGGTGCTCATGTTTCAAAATAGACATTTCCTGCCCTCTCGCCAGGAAAATTGATGGAATGCCTACGAACTGCATAGTGCAAATTTGTTGCAACTCAGTGAGATCTTGCAACCAAATTGGGTGGACTTTTTTTTTCCCATAATATGCTCCATTTTATTTATATATTTATTGTGGTAATAAATCCCACATACTTTTATTTCTCTTTTCATATCAGCAACACTAGCATTTTTTTCTGGGATATCTTTGTTAAGTGAGTGAAGTTTCTGTTTGTGAAATCTGTTGGTATATATCCAATAGAAGACAACAAAGTTGGAACCTGACCAGATTTACCAGTTACATGAATGCACCTGTGCCATCCTTGGTGTACACCCCAGCAATATGATTGTGTATGTGCCAGGGTTCTTGAGAGTCACTCATGCCTACATAAAAAGGCAAATGTGTCATCTGCTGCTGCCCAGGGTTTGCCACATTCAGATAAGCTGCTGAAGGTTAGAGGAGTTTCTGGGAGTTGTTTTGAGGAAAGTCCCATGCATAGTGCAGAATTCTTTGTTGGGCACAGAATGAAAGATTTACTGTTAGCACATCCTGTCAACATCCCTTTTCAGGGACACAAGCCTCTTGAGATTTGCACCCCTCAGTGTTGCTATCTTTGGCCATTGTTATTCCCCAGCTAAGCTCTTGAAAACTTCATGGGCTCTTGATGAGAGTGGTCTTATCCTCCTGTGGTTTTAGGTCCTCATATAATCTAACTCCCCACATAGTGAATCCCCTGTCAGAAATTTTTTTTTTTTGGCGGGACTAAGGGTTGAACCCAGGGCCTCATGCTTGCATGCTGTGCAAGTGCTGGACCCCTGAGCTGCACCAGCAGCCTTTTTTTTTTTTTTTTTTTTTTTTACTTTTTGGATCTTGCTAAGTTATGCAGATTGCCTCTGGTCTTGAACTTGCGATCCTCCTGCCTCCACCTCCCGAGCTGCTGGGAGAAATTTCTTGATTAGACTTCCTTCTGATTATTAAAGGTGAGCCCTGAGTAAAGAATTATACTCAATTACTATATTTGATTTTCCATTTATCTTCCTTTTGTTTTTTGAGTTGTACCCCGGCTACTGTAATCTCTACTGTATCTCCTTGTACCCCTAGACCCTCTCTGAACTTGTATGTCACTAGGAAGCTTCCTTAGCATTCCACACTTTAACCCTGAGCCACCTGCTCACTGATTCTGCTCACCTGTCCTTAGCTTTCATAGGAAAAACCATAGCCCATTCCAAGCTGTGAGCTCGTGAAATAGAATGCTGCTACTTCTGAGACAAGTGTCTTGTGTTTCCTTTAGCTGAAACAAGACTTGTACCGTTGGGCTTATGAAATTACCCTGTGAGCTAAACCACCATAGAAATGTTAAGTGGTATAATGACACATTTAGAAAAAGCAAGACTTGAATTTATATTTGTCATGAACACTCTCATGCCAGTTGATAATCATAGTTGCTTATTGATTGAGAATTACCTTCTTGAAGACACATTTAATTTTAACTCTAGACAGCGATGCTACTGTGCTGGACCCTTCTGACTTGATCCTGACTCGAGGAACCTTGGATGAAGAAGACGAGGAAGCTGACAGTGATACTGATGACATTGACCACAGAGGTAAGAGGTGGCTGAAGAAGCTCATGAAAACAGAGCAACAGCACTGTTTGCTAAGGAGATTGTTATTGTTGAGAGATGATCTTAAGTATGTGGCCAGTAATAAGGGGGTGAAGATGGTAAAGGATATGGCACCAGCAAAGTTTTTTATATTGAGAGTTTTTCTACACAACAGTTAATATTAAGCTGACCAGGGTTTAGCTCAGTTGGTAGGGTGCCACTCTGCACTCTCTGAGGCCCTAGGTTCAATCTCCAGCACTGCAAAAATGGGAAAAGGACATAGGCAGCCCACTCCCGAAACAATTAGTCATTGTAAAACTCTATGAGGGTTGCTACAAGTTGGACACAACTTGAGGGGACCTAACAACAAAACAGGCCTTTTATTGTTTGTCTTCTCATGTTGAAGTTCTAACTTAATATGAAGAATCCAGCATTTTTGTCAGTTTTTTTTTTTTTTTTTTTTTTGTGGTACAGGGAATATACTCCAGGGCCTTTGCTTGCGAAGCATGGGGTGTTCCACTGATCTATATCCCCAGCCCCAGGTGTTTTGTTTTAGAATACATAATAGCTGGGTGTGATGGTGTTCCTCCTGTAATCCCAACACTTGGGTTGCTGAGGTAGGAGGATCCCAAGTTCCAGGCCAGCCTGGGATACATAGCAAGACTCTCTCAAAAAACAAACATAATACATAAGGATAAAGAGGTCTTAGCATAGAACTCAACTGGTCAGAAGGACTGTAACAGTGAGGGTAGAATGGGTCTGGAACTTTTTGGCATCGTTTTCTGGAGTATGAGCAGAATCTAATTCTTGAAATAGTCCCAGGATGTAGGTTTTAGTTGTGACCAAATACAAACCTTTCTTTACTCTCAAACTGGGAAATAACATGCAGATTATCTCATTTCATCAGATTTATTGAGTCATATTTTATAATATATAAAAGTAATGCCTTTTTTTTTTCCTGTGGTACTAGGGAGTGAACACAGGGCCTCACACTTGCATTCTTTGCAAGTGCTGGACCACTGAGCTGCACCCCCAGCCCACCTTTGTTTCCTTTTTTTGAGACGGGGTCTTGCTAAATTACACAGACTACCTCTGGCCTTGAACTTGTGATCCTCCTGCCTCCGCCTTCCCAGCTGCTGGGATTACAGGCCTGTACCATCAAGCCCGCCTAAAACTAATGCCTTTTAAATGTGTGGTAGTTTGATAAGTTTTGACAAACACTTGTAACCACCATCACAGTCAAGATACAGAACATTTCCTTCATTCCCAAAGGTGCCCTCATGCCTTCTGATATTCACCTTCCTTCCCAAACACCTAGTTTCTGGAAACCACTGGCTGATTGTAGCTCAGGCTGGTCTTGAACTTTTTGATCTTCCTGCCACAGCCTCCTGAGTGCTGGAATTATAGTTGTGTGCCACCACTTTCAACCAAGTTACTATAATGTTGCCTTTTTTAGAATGTCACATAAATGGAATCATAGTGTTTAGTCTTTTGTGGTACTGGGGTTGGTTTATCCAGGGCCTTGCACATACTTTTTGCATATACACTACCACTGGACTGCATCCCCAGCCCTATTTTTTAAAATTTTGAGACCAAGTCTTACTATGTTACAAAGGCTGCCTCCACCTCTCGAGTTGCTAGTATTACACGCGTGCGTGACCATGCCTGGCTTACTGTATTTATTTGTATTTGACTCTTTTCACTATCATGATTTTGTGATCTCTCCATGTGGTTGCATATATCCATACAATAGTAAGTTCTTTTTTATTGCTTAGTAATATACCACTACTTCAATGTCCTACTAGTTGTTTATCTATTCCCTAGCTGATAGACTTTTGGGTTAATTTGACCTATTATGTGTCACACTGCTATCGATATTTCCAAATAAGTGTTTGGCCATGGTTTTCATTTTTTTTACCTAAAAATACCTACGAATGGGACCTCATTTTAATTACTACCTTATGAGGGATAAATTACTCTCACTTAGAAAGAAAATGTACCTTTTGGCAACTTGGTAAATAGTGCATGCTTCTGACAGACATTTCATTATTGGGGGATGTGAGTACTTAATTCCTTAGATATAAAGTACCGTTTTAGCCTGGTTCGGTGGCACATACCTGTAATCTCAACATTGTGGAGGCTGAGGCAGGAGGATCACAACTTCAAGGCAAACCTGAGGTCCACATTGAGTCTTTGTCTCAAAAAACCAAAAAATAAAAAACTAAAAGAATGTACTGTTTCTAATAGATGTGTGATAGGAGCTCTAATCCAGTTGTATGATGTGAGGGTTTTAAAAGAATTGCACTTCTTTTCTCCTTGCAGTTACAGAGGAAAGCCATGAAGAGCCAGCATTTCAGAATTTTATGCAGGAATCAATGGCACAGTACTGGAAAAAAAACAACAAATAGGAGACTTTTGTCCAAAATTCTGAAACTCCATGTGAAGAAACTATCCTTACTTGTGATTTGTGGTTACAATAAAGAACAGTTTTCTTCAGAACAGCAGAATTTCTCTTTTGAGGGAAAATCTTGTGACTCAGATGGAGTAGGGATAGAAGATTCCTGGAGTTGGCAAGTAGGTGCCAGTCCTCTGTTGGCCTTTTCAATGTATTTATGCAGGGAAGGATATATTGACTGCTTCTGGAAGCTAATAATCCTTTGAGCTTAAGACTTCAAGTTTCATCATTTGAACTCAAGTGCTTTTGCTGCTGGTAGAATACAGAGAAAACTTACTATTTGGATGACCACTTCAAATCTCTATTATTACACTGGATCCATAGACTCCACTTCTTGAGCACTGTGCCCTCGACTCTACACCATGAGTTGCCCTTCTTTTGGCAAAAAAGGAGAGGGGAAGCTTGAGCTTGTCGAGTGGCAGTGGAGCGCCCTTGGCAATCAGTCAGTGTTGGTATGAAATATGCCTTAGACTAGGTAGCTCTTTATAGGACACCAGGTTTGTTAAAGAAAGTGGGCAAAACATGATTTTTGAATAAGAGTCTTGTTTAAATGGTAACTTGGATAAAAAGTGTTTAATTTTAACTTTGTTGTAAGCCTGCTTGTCATGACTTCAAATGAGAAAAATTATATAATCACTACTAGATTCACTACTCTTCAACAAAGAGACTTCAAAAACAAGGTAATCCAGACGTGTTTCAGTAGAGATATGGCATGCAGTATAGTTTCCCATGTAAAGCCACCTCCTAACCAAGTACCCTTGGCAGTTTATTCAAAGGCTGTGGATTTCTGTTAGGTGTACATTCCATACATAATATCCATTAAAAGGGTTTGCACTGGCTAGTCTATTCTCCATTTCAGTGGTCTCAGACTATAGTCTGTGGACCAGAAGCATCAGCATCAGTCAAGAAATTGGTAAGACACTTCTCTAAACCTACTGCATCAGAAGCTCGGGAGGTGGGGCCCAACAACCTGTTTTAATGAGCCTTCCATGTGCTTCTGCTGCGCATTCTTTTGAGAACACTGCTCCAACTCAAACAGACTTTGATATCATTCCAGGCCAGGTGAATCAGTTACCAGTCCTCACATGACTTGCCTTATGATTACCCTGACCTTGACCATGTTGTACCTGTTCTTCAATTTAAACCTTCTAAAGTAATAACGCTTGCAGCTGTAGCCCTGTGGCATCCGATCCTGTCAGATCTCGGAAGCTAAGCAGGGTCGGGCCTGGTTAGTACTTGGATGGGAGACCACCTGGGAACACCAGAAGCTCTAGGCTTGGGAGAAGGTCCTGGCAACCCCCTCCCAAAAATCAATCTGCCATTGAAAACCCTATGAACAGCAGAGAAGCACTGACAATAGTGTTTCCCCTGTTGTACAGAGGGTCGCTATGAGTCAGATACCGACTCGACGGCACCTAACAACAACAACAACAACAACAACAAAGTAATAACAGTAGTTTATTTAATTTATTTAGTAGTTTATTAATTTCAATATTCTTTACCTAGTGGGAGATACTGATCTAAACACTTGACCTATTTTCTTCTTTAAAAAAAAAAAAAAAAAGAGTCTTCCTTTGTAGCCTTGAATTCATATCCTCTTCCTGCCTCTGCCTTCTATGTGTTGGGGTTAATTAGAGGTGTGTGCCACCATGGCAGGCTTGACTTGTTTTTTTAAAAGGAAAACCATTTACAAAGCCAAACTTTAGACATACTTGGTTTTTCTCTGTAGCGCCTCTGATCACATTCTCTTCCTTAAAAAAATATAACCTAGCTCCCCTATGCTATCAGCTCTATAGAAGCAAAGACTAAATCCTAGCACTCAGGAGGCTGAGGCAGGAGAATCACCATAAGGTCAAGGCCAGCCTGGGCTACACAGCAAGTTCTAGGCCAGCCTGGGATACATAGTGAGATCCTGTTTTAAACAGGCTAACAAATAGTAAGGACTGAGTCTTCATCATCATTTTACTCCTTGCACAGGACCTAGCACATAACAGGGGCTAGATAAATGTTTGCTAAATGAATGAACTAAATACTAGATGGCTACTTCATGCACACTGACTGCCTAATGGCCACTTTCATTCATAAACAAAGGGAAATGAAGCTAAGATAGAAACAGGATGGGTTTTAGATTAGTGTGCTAAGGACTAATAATTGGTAAATGTATAAATATTTTATAGCTAAATTTTACCTCATTTTATTGCAGTCACATTCATCAACATTCTCAATGCCTGGGATATTCAAGGCACTCAATAATGTGCTAATTAAGTCAGCACATTATTTTTGGTTTCTATTAGAATGTTTTAAATTTCACAAGACTATGTTGTGTCCTGCCTGCAGCCGTAGCACTGTGGTGTCCAATCCTGTCAGATCTTGGAAGCTAAGCAGGATCAGACCTGGTTAGTACTTGGATGGGAAACCGCCTGGGAACACCAGGTGCTGTAGGCTTGGGAGAGGGACCCAGCAACCCACTCCCAAAAAACAATCAGCCAATGAAAACCTTATGAATAGCAGAGAAGTACAACAGTAGTGTTTCATCTGTTGTACATAGGGTCACTATGAGTCAGACACCAGCTAGACGGCACCTAACAACAATGTATTCTACCCCAGAAAAGCAAATTTCAGTAGTTAATTTAACATGCTGGCATCAATTACCAAGTGATAAAGCACACATTTGCTGCTTACTCCTAGTCACTACTGTGTTACATTTACTTGATACTGATTGAGACTATTGTATGTCAAGCAGGCCAAATACTGTGCTGTGTGAATAACAACAGTAAACTGTTCAGGTTTGACATGAAGTTGGAAGGTGTGTATTGTAACTAAAGGCTGCCCATCCATTAGCAGAAGCACAATATATCAGTATGGAACTCTGGCACGTAAATGGGCCACTATCCTCTGAAGACCATGCCGACACAACAAAGATCTGACAAAGGAAATAAGCAAAGTCTGTCCTGGACAGGTCCTATTTGCTTCATTCACAAAGGAGAAAATGGAAGGAATAATTAGAAAAATGTGCATGGTGAAAACAGAGTAAGTCTAGAGATGGAAGAAATATATCGGTGCAATAAGAGACAGCTATTTAAATAAACAAAATGGTATGTTGCCACAGATTTTACACGAGACTTAACAGGCAGCAAAAACAGTTAATGATGGCCTGAGGGTACAGCCCGGTGGTAGAGCACTTGTAAAGTATATGTGAGCCCTTGGTTTCAACCCCAAAGTACAGTTAAAAAAAAAAAAGTTTAAAAAGTATGACTGGTAGATAAGCTTTGTTGTGTTTGGCTATCTCCTATTAAGTATAGTACTGGATTCCCAAGTACTTGACTTGAACCAAAACCAAATCAAGTTAAATGAAAAATTGACATGATATTGGCATATATTTATGTGAGTCTATTCAAGCACAGCTTTGAAGTTTACCAAACATCTCAGTCCTCCTCCCTCTGCAAGTTAGGTCAGAGTGGTGAGTCTTCTCAATTGTGCAAGAGAAATGGCTGCAGAGAAGCCAAGGAACATTTGTTGTCACACAGTGAAACAACAGTCTTGGACAGTGCTTTGGTCTCTTGCTTACCATGGAAACATCGTGATCCACCTTTGAACAGTGGCTTGGTTGTTGAAAAAAACCTGTAAGAATGATACCAAAGTAAAATACAACCTTGTTTAGTTAAGTCCAGTTTCTCTGAAGTTAGAAAAGCCCTTTGTACTTAAGAATAAAAGCCAAATCACTATTTATGGAAACAAATTCTAATATATCAAAGTTTTCTGTTCGGTGGTGTAGGTCTGGACTGAAAATGTCCCTCATTTGCTGTTATATTTTCCTTATCCTCTTCTTGCAGCGCTGGTTGAAAACAGGGGAGGACCCCATGAGGCTGTCAGTGGAGTGGGAGCCATAGCTGCTGTCTGAGTCCTCAGGACTCTGAGGGATCCCAGCTTCACTCATGCCTGACATGGGCTCCTCAAAGACATCGCTACCCAGTACACCATGCCCAGACACATTGCCTTCTTCACTCTCTTGAGGCTCCATTTTCACATGGGCGAGGTTCCAAAGAGGAGAAGCATTTACCTCTGCACCTAGCAATGGATAGAAGAACACGTACCTAGTGGTAAGACAAGTACAGAACAAAGCAGAGTGACTATCCCGCGCAGAGCCAACTAGTGTCCTGTGAGCTCACTTTTCACTCCAATGCCATACTTGGCTAGAGAATATAGTTGTTATTCTATGCTTCTAAAAGTTATCCAAAAACTACCAACTCTGAATATCTTCTTTTTCTTTTCTTTACCTCACCACCTCCATTTCCCCTAAACCAAGAAAGTAAAACTACACACAATTAAAGGTCTTGTTTGATTGCCTCTCTGTCCATCCTTCCTCCCTCCCTTCTCTTTCCCTCCCTCCATCCTTCCATCCATCCTATTCTTCCCTTCCCTTCCTCTCTCCCTTTTGTCCTCTGTCCCTCCCTCTCTCCCTCTCTTCTTCCTTCCCTCTTTTGTGGAGCTGTCTTGTTTTTTTGCATTTTGTTTGGGTCTCCCTATGGTCCCCACAAGAGCCAAGAGATCTGCCCTAGAAGTAGTGCAACCAGAGTGTTCCTTGGAAGCAAGGATGGCTAGAATGCATCTTAAGTATTTTGGACATGTCAGGAAGGACCAATCCCTGGAGAAAGACATCTTGTTTGGGAGAGTGGTGGGTCAGTGCAAAAAAGGAAGACCTCAACTAGTTGGATTGACACAGTGGCTGCAACAGTGGGCTTAAACATAAAAAAAAAATTGTATGCATGGCAATAGTGTTGGGTAGTGTTTTGTTCTGTTGTACACAGGTTTGCTGTGAGTTGGACCCAACCTGATGGCACTTAACAACAACAGTCCTCTCTCAGGTTATGAAAACTTAATGATCACTCCACAATGCTGGAACTCCATAGTTCTCTACTTGTCTCCACGGGCAAGAAACGGTCCCTATGTCTTTGCTCCCTCCACCTTTCTCTGTATTCAAGCAATGCAATTCTGTTATGATTATTATATCTTCCTTGGTGAAAGTCTGTCTTTCTAAGACTTCCAGTGCTGAGCAAATTCCATTTGAGCTATACTTGAAGATGTGATATTTGAATCATGTGTGCATTGATGAAGTAACAATTTATATTAGTGAAAAACTGAGTGCCCAAACTAATTTGCAGTTTAGTGAGTCAGGTCAGTACATGCCTGTAATCCCCATACATGGGAGGCTGAGGCAGGATCTCAAATTTGAGGCCATCCTAGGATACATAGAGAATTCTAGGCCAGACAGACCCTGTCTCAATGAATGAATGAATGAATGAATGAATGAATGAATAAAATAAATTGAAAAAAAGTAATGAGCCTACAGAATGGATTGTGACTAAACATCAACAAAACAAAAATCCTTACAACAGGTTCAGTGTGGAACTTCACAATAAATGGAGAAAAGATTGAGGTTGTCCATGATTTTGCTTTACTTGGATTTATAATCCACACCCATGGAAGCAGCAGTCAAATCAAAAGACGCATTGCTTTAAGAAAAGCTGTGGCAAAAGATCTCTTTAGAGTATTGAAAAGTAAGGATGTCACATTGAAGATGAAGGTGCACCTGACTCGGGCCATGGTATTTTCAGTCACATCATATGGTTGTGAAAGCTGGTCATTGAACAAGGGAAACAGGAGAAGAATTGGTGCTTTTGCATTATGGTGCTGGAGACAATTATTGAATATACCATGGACTGCCAAAAGAACCAACAGATCTGTCCTAAAAGATGTGCAACCAGAGCTCCTTGGAAGTAAGGATGGCCAGACTGCGTCTTATGTATTTTAGACGTGTTGTCAGGAGAGACTAATCCCTGGAGAAAGACTTTCATGTTTGGGAGAGTGGCAAGTCAATGAAAAAAAGGAAAGCCCTCCACCAGATGGGTTGACACAGTGCCTGCAACAATGGGCTTGAACATAAATAAGATCGTGTGCCTGGCATAGTATCGGGGAGTCTTTCATTCCACCATACATAGGGTTGCTATGAGTCAGACTCAACTCGATGGCACCTAACAACAATGACAACAAGGCCATCACAGAGTCTACATGCAAGAAGAGGCCAGCTGCTTCCAACAGGGTAGCCTGTTTCAATCGCTTTCACCTCTAATTTGTTGGAGTCCCCTAGCAAGGACACTCAACTATTTTAACATCCTTGAATAAATAATACTACTCCATCTACCTGGCAGCTGTCTTACTCAACTATAAGCATGAGGAAGGACTAGCACACAATACTAAAGAAAGAAGGGGACATCTGCCCAAACAGTTACATCAGCCGCATCCACACTGGTAATCAACAAGACAACGCACATTGTATCCCAATCTCACTGGAGAATATTTAGAAGAATGCCCATGAAGCTGTGCTAGTCCTCTCTGCACTAATTAGAAAGATGAATTTTTTTTTTTTTGCGGTACTGGAGGTTGAACCCAGGACCTCATGCTTGCATGCTTTTCAAGTGCTGGACCACTGAGCTGCTGCCTCCAGCCCATTTTTTAACTTTTCTGAGATAGGGTCTCGCTAAATTACGCAGAGTGCCCCTGGTCTCGAACTTGCGATCTTCCTGCCTCCGCCTCCCAAGCTGTTGGGATTACAGGCATGCGCCACAGTGCCTAGCAAAAGATGAATTCTTATAGCTCTAAACCACTGACACTACAGTTGTTTTAGAATTTTCTATTCTGTCCACTATCTTTTGTCCTCCCACTTCTACAGCTAGATTCCAAAATGACTAAGTGCTGAGACTGGCAGATCTCCTAGAATCAAAATGAGTGCATCAATTTCTCTTACCTGAAGCTTGTGGCGAAGCTTCCACCTCCAGGTTAGATGGGAAGCGCTCACCCTGAGCTCCAAGGACTCCCATGGGCAGGGACTGATCTCCAGAAGCAAGGTCAGCCTCCGGTTCCTCACTGACAGGAAAGGTGATGTCACTCACAGGTTCTTCCTTGATCTTCACAGGTTTAGTGTCCTCTGTGGCCTTCTCAGGATTGACAATCCTTTCATATTCTTCAGAGAGTTGCTTACTAACCTGTGGCAAGCAAGAGTTATGTTTCTAAGGATATTTTAGAAGCAAGTTGGATAGTAAGCTTGTAGCACCGCATGGAAAAGCCAATAGAGTATGAGTAAGAGATGAATATTAAAACTGCAGTGCCAGCGCTGGTGGAGTGTGTGCTTCATGTGCTCAAGGCCATGGGTTCAATCCCCAGCAACATAAAATAACAACAAAAACAATTCATACTGCCAATGGAAGGAATCTGTTTAGATACTGAGTTTGCATTTTTAAGTGACAGGGACATGTAAAGAAAATTCGTCACTCATAAAATTAGATAGTGTTACAAATAAATCAAACCTGGGACATTTCTGCTTAAAAAAATTAACATTTGGCCAGGGATGGTAGTGCACATTTGTAATCCCAGCACTTGGGAAATTGAGGCAGGAGGATCAGGAGTTTGAGGCCAGTCTGGGCCACATAGTAAGAACCGATCTCAAAAAACAAAAACAGAAACAAACATGCAAAAAATTCCTAACATTTGGCATCTATACCCAAGGTGAATACCAAATGACGTGGGAAATTTGGATCACTTAGTAAAGTCCTTTTCATTAGATATTAAAAATAACCAGTCATTTTAGATTTGGGAAACTGAAACAGTGAACAAATGATTTGCTTAAGGCCTCAAGGATTGAAGAGATGAGATATTTGTGGTCTAACCAAAAATGGTGCCCCCATCCTTGAGGCAACATCATCTCTGTTTTGTTTTTCATACCACTTCACATAATCTGAAATTGTTATGGTCATTATTGGTCTACCTGTTTGATTTCCCTCAACAAGACTGAAGTTCAGAGAACTTGTGTCATTAATGACTATATCCCCACAATAAGCCCTCAATAAATATTTGTTGAATAAAAGAATGCTAACCATATTCTCTCAGATTCCATATATTTCTTCCAGAGGAAGTATCTATGAATGGGGTGATCCACTAATTAAAGGAGGCCTTGGTGTCTGGCCAGGTGAGTGAAGAGGCCACTAGAAAAGTTTAAGTTCACTCTGTTCTGAGGCCCTGTGCTGTGCACTCTAGAGCAGGTATTGTGGGATCCTGCTGAACACCCCTAGACTGGACATCTTTGCCCAGTTCTCACAGGGTCACCTCACCTGTAGCATGTAAGTGTGATAGTCCTTGATGCGGTGCTGCCAGAACTTCTGGAGGGAGAGCACGCTGCCTATGCCTACTTCATGGAATACCTGCTCCATAACGTCAGGGAAAGGTGTCTGTCCCAGCAGGGCCTCCCGATCCACAGCAAAGCGCAGCAACTTGGTGAACTTAAGGCAATACTCATGTGCCACATCAGTCAGGGTCTCTAGGACACTTTCATTAGCACACTCAAAGCCTGTATGAGCCAGGATTGTGGCCACTGCCTGGTAGAGGAGCTGCCGACAGGAATGCCAGCTGAGTTCAGTCACAGGTTCTCCTTTCCCACTGAAAGTAGAGACATTATTATTAGTACTCTTGCCAAAAGGTGACCTTTCCTCTCTCCCTAGGAGTTCTACAATTCCAGTCAGATCACTGGTCCACCTTTTCAGGAAAATAGCTCAGTTTCATCTTTCAGTTCTCAGGATGTCTCAGTAACCCACAGTCATAGCTCTGGGTCCCTCCAATTACATAGTTTGAATAGGCAATACATGTCTGTAAGTGGTACAAAGCGTTATCTAGTGAAAAGGAAGATTCCTTTTCCTTCTACCAACCTCTCAATTGTGAACATTTGTAGGATTAAGTTTAACAGTATAGCTCACACAATGTTAGCAATGCTCTTTACTACAATATGATTTCTATGTTGTTGTTGTTGTTAGGTGCCGTCGAGCCGGTATCCGACTCATAGCGACCCTCATCGGGTTTTCAATGGCTGACTATTTCTCGGAATTGCCTAGGGAGTGGGTTGCCAGGCCCTTCTCCCATATGATTTCTATAGGTACCAGTAATACATGAAATTTCAGAAATTCATACTTCCAATTAGAAGTTTCTTATACAACTACAGGGGACGATTTTTAACTTAGAAGGCAGTTTAATTTTAAAGGGTAATTATAATTTACAAAGCATTTTCATCCTATTTTATATTGTGAAAGGGGTAGGGTCCTTATCATTATTCTTCTTGCTCACCAGGTAAAGAAATTGAAGTTCAGAGGGGCTGACTTGCCAAAGGTTTTTAGGTGTTATTAATAAGCAGTGAAGCTTCTGATTCCAGACCCTATATTATTTATTCATAATACCTCATTTTGTCTCTAATCACTATTGCAGAAATCTTAATCCTTCTAAGAAAAGCTGTCTGCTCTCGTAAAAAATAACTTTTAACAAACATTTAAATAAGCTACTTGTCTTTTCAAATTTCCTACATGGCTTCTGCCCACCCCCAGCAAATTTATTTTATAAATATAAAACTCAGCACAGAAAATCACTTCTCATTGGCCATTATGTGGCATATATCACCATACTTTGTACAAGAGTGCCTAAGAACTAGTCACCCACTTTACTATTACTTGCTCAGTACCTACTGTTGCAATTCAGATAATGTAAAAAAAAAAAAAAAAAAACCAATTGCCCAGTAACTTTTCATTTAATATTTCCATCATTATTCCCATTGCTAGTCTCTAGGCCCAAAGGTAAAGGCATCAGAAGTGCCTAATAAACAAAGCTAACCAAGCACCACATTATCTTTTCTTTGCCTTTTCTTTTCTCTTCTCCCTCCCCTCCCCTCCCCTTCCCTTTTCTTCCCTTTCTCTTTCCCTTCCCTTTCTTTCTCCTCCCTTCCTTCCTTTCTTCCCTCCCTTTCTTTCCTTTTCTTCCTTCCTTTCTTTTTTTCATTGTGGTGTTGCAGATTGAACTGAGGACCTTGCACATGCTAGGCAAGTGCTCTACTGCTGAGCTACATCCTCAGTCTATGGGGTGTGTACATATGAGGTGGGGACCCAAAAAATCTGGAATTTATTTATAATAAAGTGTATTTATTTTTATGTCTTCAAATTTCAGTTACCTTCAAAGTACTCTCCATTTGATGTAATACATCTATTAAGATGAGGTTTTTTTCACTGATCAAAGCTGGTTTTGAACTGGTTGATTCTAATGCCTTTCAGTGCTTCTGCCATTTTTTTTTCACCTCCTCCACATCAGCAAAACGTTTCCCTTTAAGGACTTTTTTTCATCCAAGAGAACAACAACAAAAAGTCAGACGGAGTGAGATCAAGGGTCATGCCATTTTTGGTCAAAAACTGCTGAACACTCAGCAAGGTGTAGGCAGGTGTATTGTCATAGTGGAAGAACCAGTCACCTGTGTGCCACACTCAAAACATTTCTTCCGCAAATGTGATGCAACCTTCTCAAAACTTCCAGACACTAAAAACTTTGGTTTGCCATTTGACCTGGAAGAACAAATTCCAAGTGCACAATCCATCTCACATCAAAGAAACAGATGATCATTGTTTTCCCATTTGTTTTTGGGCTTTTTGGGTGCCCCCTTGTACATATGTGAGAAATTAAATATGGAAAATGTTAACCACTGGTGAATCCAGGTGAAGGATATTTGGATGTTCATTATCCTTCATTTGAACTTTATTGTTGGCTTCAAAAATGTCAAAATGAAAAGACAAAGAAAATTATTTGGCATTAAGTACAAACTTGCACACTGAAATCTAGTAGTAGCACTAGACTACAAAGCTGTCATTCAGGGGATGTGAAGCAAGGCTTCTCAAGCCTAAATGCACATTTAAATCTCCCAGAGAGCTTGCTAAAATACAGATTCAAATTCAGCAAATCTGGGTGGGACCTGTGTTTTTGCATTTCTAATAAGCTCCCAGGTGCAGGTCTTGGATCACATTTTCAGTAACAAGGACAATAACGGTCTTGCATTAAGAGTTCTTAACTAATACTACCAAAATGAAAGCACACATTTAAAAATTCTTGGGCTGGGGAGTGTAGCTCAGGGGTATAGTGCTTGCCTAGCACGTGTGAAAACCCTAGGTTCAATCCCTAGAACTGCTAAGTAAAATAAATAAGTAAATACATAAATAATCTTGTATACTCTTATTTGTTGTTGTTGTTAGGTGCCATCGAGTCGGTATCCGACTCATAGCGACCCTGCGCACATCAGGTGAAACACTATTGTCAGTGCTTCTCTGCTGTTCATAGGGTTTTCAATGGCAGATTGATTTTTGGGAGTGGGTTGCTGGGTCCATCTCCCAAGCCTGCAGCCTGCAGCACCTGGTGTTCCCAGGTGGTCTCCCATCCAAGTACTAACCAGGGCCGACGCTGCTTAGCTTCTGAGATCTGATGGGATCGGATGCCACAGGGCTACAGCTGTAGGCCGTATACTCTTATAGATTTCCAATAATATCAGAATAAGTCCATGAATACCAATTTGAAGATATTAAGCTAAACTCATATATTTTACATTAAATAAACTAGATCCTGAAGACTTTGAGGCCATGGTCTTTTTTATATACTAGTGTAATACCTTGCTCCTAGTAAAGTGCTTGCCACATAGTAGGCACTCAGTAAATATCTGTGTCAGAAAATTTAAAAATACATACTCTGGATTCTGAAGATTAGGGTTCAAGAATTATACTTCCCACTTGTGCAACCTCAGTTTTCTCATATGGAAATGGAAATGCTATTATAGGCTTGGACTGGGATTTAGCTCAGTTGATAGAGTGCTACTCTGCACTCTCTGAGGCCCTAGATTCAATCGCCAGCACTGCAAAAGTGAAAGAAGGACCTGGTAGCCCACTCCAGATACAATCACAAAAGAATCTCCCATTGAAAACCCTATGAATAGCAGAGAAGTACTGACATAGTGCTGGGGCATTGCACAGTGTTGGGGAGTGTTTTGTTCTGTAGTACATAGGGTTTCTATAAGTTGGACCTGACTCAATGGCACTTAACAACATTACAGGCTTAACAGAGTTGTTGGGAAGATGCTTGAGAAAAGTAAAATATAACAAAGTTTTGACTTACCGATAAAAATCACTTTCTGGGTCACTGTGCCGGATCTGGAATGGAGCACTGGGATTCTTACAATCTAAAGGTAGGAGATCATCAGGGAGAGGAGGTGACCCAGGGCAGGGAGGAAGTGGTTCATTCTCTTCAGTCTTGATACCTTCTGTCTGCTGTTGATTTTGGGCCTGAGCTGTGGCAATAAGGTTGCGAAGACGTCGGTTGTGCTGGATCAACTGAATGGTATGGATGGTGAGGCTGCAAGGCTCTGAGGGGATGTCCAGCATAGTGGGAGGCTTGGGCTTATTGGCTGAGGGTTGATGCAGTGGTGGGTCATGGACTTCCACCAGGCGGAATTCCCGTGGAAGCAGATCAAAGGAACTTCTGTTGGTCTGGCCTGATGATATTGGTATCTCTCCCCAGTATCTCAACATTTTGGAATAATGAGAGGAGCTCTCAGGTTTAATGTAAATGATATCCTAAAAGTAATGGGTTTAAATTGCTAGCAACTGTAGATTATAGGCTTCTGTAGTGAAAAATATGAATTCGAGGCAGTTATTTACATAAAAAGCAAGTTGTTTAAGACAACTTTGAAGATTGTCAGTGAGAGCAAAACTGTAAGACCAAAGATGTTCTCCCTAAAGAAAGTAAGAGAAATGTAACTGTTAGATGCCAATCACTGTCAAAAAATGACAATTCCTCTTGAACTGAACCATAAGGTAGAATCAAAGTCATTAGTAGATGAATAGCTATAATGATATCTGGGGCTCTAGCATCCATATTTTCTATTTCACTTCACTGATTCATCACCAGAACTTCCCTTGCCTAATCCTAAACAATTTGCAAGGCATGATACTTAAATATGCATATAAGTGATACTCTGGAGTATTTCTCAGAGTATCTTGACACAACTGTGTCGGATCACAACTGTGTCGGATCAACAGGATCAAGGGAGTAGCATTAAAAATACTAACAGGTGGGTTTTATTCTGTGTGTGTTAGGCATGGGAATATTTTAACTGATCCTGGTGGAAAAACTTATAAGGCTCTAATCTCATTTTATGCTTTCAACTTCTGACATACATACAGAAGAATCTAAGAGATTTCTGCTGCCTACTAACTGGTATCCCTTCCTCTACACTCTCTTTATATCTATTCTATTCTTCATACTGCTGCTAGACTTAATTTTTTTTTCTTCAGTGCTGGGGATCAAATTTAGGGCCCCACATATGCTAGACAAGCACTCTATCACTAAACTACATCCCTAGGCTTTGTTTGTTTTGTTTTTTCCCTAAAATATTTACTATCTGATTTTTTTTCTTCCTAAAATACCACATTTACAGGGCCTCACTATGTAGTCCAGACTGGCCTCTTGATCCTCCCCACCTCAGCCTTCCAAATGCTGGGATTACAGGTGCGTACCCCACACCCCGCTTAGATTTAATCTTCTTAAAACACAAATCGAATGTCTTTCCCTTGTCTTTTGGAAAAAGTCAGTCAGATTTATTTGGTTTACCACTCAACAAAATTCACAATTTGGCTTCAACCAATCTTTCCAAATTCATTGCCCATATGTCTCCTCAAGTTCAACAAACATTTATTAAATGCCAGACATTATATGAGGAGATGAAGACCAATAGTGCAAGCTCTCTGTCCTGACAGGAGAAAAACAGAAACAAAATATTTCAATATGAAAGTATGCAGTAAATGCTGTTTTAAAGGCATAGACTTGGTGAAGTGGAAGCATATAGGAAGAGCTTCAGGGACTAAATGATCATGTTGTTGTTGTTAGGTTTTGTTGAGTCAGGTCCAATTCATAGTGACCTTATGTATGACAGAATGAAACACTCCCTGATACTGTGCCATGCCCAACACTATGTCAGTGCTCCTCTGCTATTCAAAGGATTTTCAATGGCTGATTGTTTCAGGAATAGGCTGCCATGTCCTTCTTCCATTTTTGCAGGGCTGGGGATCAAACCCAGAGCCTCAGAGTGCGCAGAGGAGCACTCTACCAATTAAGCTAACCCTCAGCCCCCAAATGATCACCTTAGTTCTAACAATAGCATACTACTCAGTTTCTTGAGAATGCCAGGCATTCCCACAGTGAACCCTTTAACCTGTGATCTCTGCCAGAAGTGCCCTGCCACCCTCTACATCCCTATCAGAGTTGTATTCTTTTTTTTTTTTTTTTTTGCGGTACTGGGAGTTGAACCCAGGGCCTTGCGCCTGCATGCTCTGCAAGGGCTGGACCACTGAGCTGCGCCCCCGGCCCATTTTTTTTTTTTTTTACTTTTTGAGACAGGGTTTCGCTAAATTACGCAGACTGCGTCTGGTCTCGAACTTGCGATTCTCCTGCTTCCGCCTCCCAAGCCACTAGGATTACAGGCGTGCGCCACCACGCCCGGCTAGAGTTGTATTCATTCTTAAGGATAGCTTATTACCACCCTCCATCACTTCCCCAAGGCATACCCCTTTCTTATATTCTCACAACACTTTGCATGTCTCTGTCACAATATTTACTCCTGGATTTTAACCAGTATGTATCTCAGTCAACTTTATTCTCCTATCTACCTGTTATGGTCATGATCTTGGTACAGTTCCTGACATTTATTAGGTGCTTACTAGAAGTCAGGCTTCATTTTTTTATTTTTTTGGGCAGTAGTTGGGGGTTGAACCCAGGGCCTTGTGCATGCTAGACAAGAGCTCTACCACTGGGCTGCACCCCCAGCTTTTTTATTTTTTTATTTCATGACAGGGTCTTGCTAAGTTGTACAGGCTACCTCTGCTCTGGAACTCACAATCCTCTTGCCTCAGCCTCCCAAGTCATGGAGATTACAGGTGTGCACCACGCCTGACTCAGGTTTCCCTTTTATTGTTTAGTTCAGTTCTCCTAACAACCCTGTGAAGTAGAATCTATTACGTATCTAGAAGTAGATACCATTATCCGCATTTTTCAGGTGTGGAAGCTGAGGCTAGTGTCTTGCCCTGTGTCACAAATACAGAGAATGAACGTCAAGACAAGGCTCCACCGCTGGCACTCTTAATCACTAAAGTATGCTGCCTCAATAATACGTTTCAGAAAGAATAAATGAATGAACGAACAAAAATCGCCCTCTTCCCTAGCTTCACCAGAAGGAGTAGGAAGGACAGGTATCAAACCTAATGAGTGCCCAAGTTCCTCCCGGTGGCTCCTCGGTCACAGCAGGTGTCAATCATAGGATCCAGGGGACGCCTGATGTCCAGGGCAGTCGGAAGATGGGGATCTCTGGGCCTGAACCCAGACAATGAGGCGCCACTATTCTCAGGCGGCTACCGGACTCCGAAAGGCCTGAAGCGAGAACTGGGTCAGGCCCCGAAGGCTAGTTTGTTGATTAATGGTCCAAGGCTGCCGGAAGCGCGTCTTCTCAATCGGGCTATGCCACAGGAAGTCATTACACTCTAGTTGCCACATCTAAAGACGTCCCCGCTCTGCAACGTTCCATGGCACCCTTTTTCTATTATTATGACCTTCCCATGACACGCGCCGCCTTGCAAAGCTCTGGATCTTGAAGGAGCGCCTCTACTACCATTGCTGCCCGGAGAAGTCGCTGGGAGATCGGAACGGGGAGAGGTGGACAGGAACGTAGGGGGCGAAGGGTGAGGTTTTCTAGGAACATATTTCGAGATTGCACCCGATCAAGGATGGCCGATGCTCCTTCTCAGTCAGAGCCGCCGGCATCCCAGGAAGTCTGTGGCGACTTTAAGAAGCCGGCCCTGCCCGTTCCCTCGGCAGGGCGGGGTAAGTCTCCGGCTGCAAGTCCCGAAAACCCGGGAGAAGTGAAGAAGGAATGTTCCGCGGCGCTGCTGGGCCCCGACTCTGGGGGGCCGGAGAGTGGAGAGACTAAGAGCCTACAGGACGAGCAGCTGTGCTCACCTACGGCAGTTTCTTCCCCAGGCTGCCCAGCCCGGGCTCCCCCGTACCAAGAGCCGCCATGGGGCAGCGCAGCCACGCTCCCCTACAGCCTAGAGACCCTGAAGGGTGGCACCATCCTTGGCACTCGTAGCTTGAAAGGGACGAGTTGCTGCCTTTTTGGGAGGCTGTCTAGCTGTGACATTTGCCTGGAGCATCCTTCAGTGTCTCGGTACCACGCTGTGCTGCAGCACCGGGCGTCCGATCCCGACGGAGAATGCGACAGCCTTGGACAGGGTTTCTATCTCTATGATCTGGGCAGTACCCATGGCACCTTCCTCAACAAAACTCGCATCCCACCCCGCACCTATTGTAGAGTTCACGTCGGGCACGTTTTTCGCTTTGGGGGCAGCACCCGGCTCTTTATCCTTCAGGTAAGTGGAAAAATTTAAAATTGAAATCTCAGAACGTCACCCTGCTGGGATTCTGAGCTTCTTAAATTTTCGTTGAAGGCAGAAGGATCATGAGTTCAAGGACACATAAGGAAAACCTGTCTCAAACAAACACGTTTTAGTTGAAGGAGATTCTTCTAGTCAGCAATTACAAAAGTGGTGGAATCACGTGGGCCTGGTGGCCATGCCTGTAATCCCAGTACTCAGGAGGCTGAGGCAAGGGGATTGCCTTGAATTCCAGGTCAGCCTGGGCTACATAGCAAGTTCCAGGCCAGCCAGTCTTGGCTACAGACTGTCTCAAAAAAAAAAAAAAGAAAGAAAGAAAGAAAAGAAAGAAAGGAGGAATCAATCTGTACCCTTATCTCCAGACTTCTGTAAACACTGCTGTATTTCTGAAAGTAATTTCCATATTCCTGAACTCTAAAGGAATTTTTTTCTTTTCTTGTTTGGTTCATCAGGGACCAGAGGAAGACCGGGAGGCAGAATCTGAGTTAACAGTAACACAGTTGAAGGAACTGCGGAAGCAGCAGCAAATGCTGTTGGAAAAGAAGATGCTAGGAGAAGACTCAGATGAAGAAGAGGAAATGGATACGGCTGAAAGGAAGAGAAATAGTACTGATCAAGATGATGATATGGGCTGCACCTGGGGAATGGGTAAGAAATTAAAATTGCTCCTGGAGGTTAATATTTTTAGTTAATTATCAGTGGTACCGTTAAATTCTTTTTTAATCATATAGCTTTTCATGACTCTTTGAGATAGTGCAAACACAGTTTGGATGTAAAGGTAATCAAAACACAGAGCACAGAGTCATTAATTTTACTGATGTAAAAAGATTGAATTACTGGCACCATAGATATTTTAAAATGTATTTTTATTACAGTGTTGTTCAGAACTCCTCCTTAGCATACAATTAACTGTTTTCACCATATAAGAAAATATATGTATATATATATAAAGTGCTGACTTCTTGCCATGTAATTATTACTGAAGGGCGTGGAACTACAGTCAATCAAATAAAACGGTAGACGGGCACTTCACAATTGAGCCACATCCCCAGCCCCTGAATGTTATTCAATGTAAGATATTCTCTTGAACTTTTTGTATTTTGTGAAAATACCCTGGAGAGATGAAATATCAGAGAAAGCTGATCTCTTAGCCAAAGCAATGAGTTGAACTTTTTACAAATACCAGCTATTTTGGAGGATAGATATTTGGGAGATAGGAGTATAAAAAGAGAGAAGTTGGCCTTAATATGTAGTTGGGAAGAATATGAAATTACTGGTGCTAAGTGCCAAACAAAAGCTAGAAAGAATTAGTATGCTAGAGTTAGGAGTTAGGGAGGGAGGCAGTCACTGAAGGCTTAGATCTGTGCTATCCAGTATGGTATCCACTAGCCACATGGGCTTATTGAACTCTTGCAATGTGTCCAATCTAAATTGACGGGTGTAAGAGCAAACTGCATACTGGATTTCAAAGACACGGTGAAAAAAGAACGTAAAATATCTCAGTCATGATATTCTTATATTGATTGTATGTTGAAGTGATAGTAATTTCATCTGCTTTCTACCTTGTTAATGTAGCTAGTAGAAAATTTAAGTTTATGTTTATGACTTTCATTATATTTCTGTTGAACAGCACTGACTTAGATTTTTGGCAAACTTTATAAGTTTATAAGCAGAATGGTTTTGAGCTGGAACTTGAAAGAAAGGAAAAGTAGCCCTAATAAAGTATTGCATTGGGATTGGTGTTGAGGGCAAAGACTGAAGGTTTTAAGGGAGTAATGAGCGTACCAGTCTTATTTGGCAGATATTAGAAATATTAGGAAACTATATTGGAGACTGAGTATTAGACATGATTATGAGAGAAAGATTGGGAGAAGGACCTGGCAACACCCTCCCAAAAATCAATCTGCCATTGAAAACCCTATGAACAGCAGAGAAGCACTGACAATTGTGTTTCCCCTGTTGTACAGAGGGTTGCTATGAGTCGGATACCGACTCAACGGCACCTAACAACGACAACAACAATGAGAGAAAGAGAATGCTAGACTGAGGAACTCAGACTTTTTTCCAAAATGTAGTAGGTAAATTTTGCATTTAAAATAAAATGATGGAGAAAAAAACCTAAAGTGCCATGAAACAAGTTTTGACTTATCATATAATTTAGAACATCCCAAAATGCTCATGGTAGTAGTTTTGTGATTGTTTCATCCCCTTCCTCCAAGTTTGTTTGTTTGTTTCTTTCTTCCCTTTTTCCTTTCTTTCTTTCTTTTTCTTTTTCTTCTTCCTCTTTTTTTTTTTTTTTTTAAAGACAGTATCTCACTATGTAGTCCAGGCTGGCCTTGAATTTATGTTCCTCCTGCCTCAGCTTCCCAAGGGCTGGGATTACAGGCATGTGCCACTATGCCCAGCTCATATAACTATATCTTTATGCAATTTAAGAGGATAGTGGGTGTCATTCAGATGTTACCTTCTCATATCCATTCTTCCCATTCTTTCTCATTTCCTGCAGGAGAAGATGCTGTTGAGGATGAGGCTGAAGAGAACCCCATTGTCTTAGAGTTTCAGCAGGAACGGGAGGCTTTTTATATAAAGGATCCAAAAAAGGCTCTCCAAGGTTTCTTTGACAGAGAAGGTATGTAAACAGTTTCTGACTCTGACAGCAAAATGTACCCATAGCTTCAGATTGAGCTTCATACTTAGAAATGCTGTATTTTATCTGCTATCTTTCTTGTCCAGTCCTTGGGTTTGTGGTGAGTTCCTTCAGGTTTATTTATTTTTTATTTTTTGTGGTGCTGGAGATTGAACCCAGGACCTTATGTGTGTTAGGCAGATGCTGTACCACTGAGCTGAACCTGCAGCCCCAGACTTATTTTGAAAATAGTAAAAATCTTGTGCGTCTTTCTTCCTATCTTGGAATAAAGGAAGTACTTTTTTCTGGATTTATCTCATTTTTTCTCAAAAGATCCTGGATTTAGGTGGTATAGAAATTCAGCCAACTTCTAATAATGTTTTTGTTCACTTGATCTTTTGTAATTCATAGCATGGACTTCAACTTTATATGATTAAAAATATTTCCATAGAGAGTTGTTTCAGTAGAGATACTTTGAGAGAACACCTATGTGTATTTATATATGTATGGGAATATGTATATATTTACACACAGCCATTCCTAGCAATGCTTGGGGGATTGGTTCTAGGACCTTTCCCTCAGGATACCAAAATCTGAGGATGCTCAAATCCCTTATAAAATCAAATGAATAGTATTTGCATATAACCTATGCATAGCCTCCCTTGTTGTTAGGTGCCATTGAGTCGAGTCTGAATCATAGCAACCCAATGTACAACAGATAAAACACTACCCAACACTGTGTTATCCCCGGTACTGTGTCAGTGCTTCTTTACTCTTCATAGGGTTTTCAGTGGCTGATTGTTTTGGGAGTGGGCTGCCAGGTCCTTCTCCCAAGCCTACAGCACCCAGTATTCCCAAATGGTCTCCCATCCAAGGACTAACAAGGCCCAACCCTTCTTAGCTTCTCAGATCTGATGAGATTGGATGTCAGGATGGTACAGCTGTAGACAAAATCATCTGTAGATTACTTATAATACTGAATGCAATGTAAATGTTATGTAAATAGTTCATATACTGTATTGCTTAGGAAATAATGACAAGAAAAACGTCTGCATGTTTAGAACAGTTTTTTTCTTCTGAATGTTTTCGATCTGCAATTGATTGAACCCCAGTAAGATGTGAGCATAATGACTGTGTGCACTAGTTGTTTTAGATGCATCATATTTATGCTTCTAAAAACCAAGTATGACTAAATAGCCACATAAATCTACAATTTATAGAAAGTGTGAAGTACTGTAGAGGGAACAAAACTATGTATGGAAAGTTGGTTTTGTTTGTTTTTTTGGATGGTGCTGGGATCAAACTCAAGGCCTCATGGATGCTAAGCATGTGCACTAATACTGAGTTACACTTCTGGCCCAAAGAGTTGATTGTTTTGGTCTGAGTTTACTGTTCTCTTTGTCAAACTCATCATAGTTTTATTGTCACATTATCCCTAGAAATAAATGAAATTTTGTATTCGTTCAGTGTATTGAAGCGTAGCATTCATTGTGGTATGGAAACTTGATGTCCTTGTTTAACTTTTGCTCTCTTTCTCATTACATTAACTAGTAATTTTCAGATCCTATTAAAATTGTTTTGTCATTCTTCCTCCTATAGGAGAAGAATTAGAATATGAATTTGATGAACAGGGACATAGCACTTGGCTCTGCAGGGTGAGGTATGTTCTTTTCTTATTAATGGCCATATCTGGAAAGTGGCCAATTTCAGGTTAATTTATGGTTGTAGACAACAACCAAAGAGGAACTTTAATCTTAATTTTAGGCTGTTCCTGAATTTGGGCCTTAAAAGTTTAGTAACAACTTATAATATTGGGAGGTGGGGTGAAATGAGTAAGAGGTGGAAGGAAATGATTTGAGGTCCAGTCTTGGCAAGATAGAACAAAATGAGTTGAGGAATTTAAAAGCTGTCTGAGAAAGCATGACTATCATCACAGCGTATTAGTCATTTTCATGAGAATTGGAGCTTACTGCTATTCTGTAATTCCCTCTAAACCAATGCAGACTGCCTGTGGATGATTCAACTGGGAAACAACTGGTGGCTGAAGCCATTCATTCAGGAAAGAAAAAAGAAGCAATGATCCAGTGCTCACTGGAAGCTTGTCGGATCCTTGATACTTTGGGATTGCTACGGCAAGAAGCAGGTTAGTATACGGAATTGGTTTTTAATTTAAAAGAAAAATAGAAAACTTAAATTGTACAGAAATTTTTGAAGTGAAAAGAAAAAATTCCTTATCTCAGTAACCTAAGGTTTGTACTCTTTCAGACATTGTCCATATACGTATGAATGTGTGTTTAGAACTAGAAACTAGGGGCCTGGGAATCTGGCTTAATGGTAGAGTGCTTGCCTAGCATGTTGCAGGCTCTGAGTTTGATCCCTAGTGCGACAAAACCAAAACCAAAATAAAACCTAGATCTTGAGACTGGAAATGTAGCTTAGTAGTAGAATGATGCTTGTTTAGCATGCTGAAGTCCTGGATATAATCCCTAGCACTGGGAAAAAAACATACAAAAAAATGTTTAGAACTTTACAAACAGAAACAAAAACAAACAAAAAAAAACCATATACACACTCATGCATCCTCCTGCCTCAGTCTCCCAAGTGCTAGAAACATAGGCGTATACCACTATGCTAGAGGCAGCCTGCACAACTTAGTGAGACCCTGTCTCAAAATAAAATAATAAAAAAGAGCTCAGGGTGTAGTTCAGTGCCTGGCATGTGCAAGGCCCTGGGTTTAACCGCCTTGCTGTTGTTAGGTGCCATTGAGTTATGTCCAACTCATAGTAACTCTTATAGGGTTTTCAATGGCTGATTGTTTTTAGATTGCCTCAGGAGTGGATTAGCATGTCCTTCTCCCATTTTTGCAGTGCTGAGAATCGAACTCAGGACCTCAGAGACTGCAGAGCAGCACGCTACCAACTGAGCTAAATCCCAGCCCCGGGTTTAACCCCCTAGTATTACAAATAAAAATTTTTTTGAATTTAATATATTCTTTTTAGTTAATGTGGCTAACTAGCAGAACTTATTGGAAGGGAAGGGAAGGGAAAGAAAGGATAGGAAGGCAGAAAGGTTGTGCGTTTGAAGCCAGCCTGGGTTATAGCGTATTAATAATTTTTAAGAGCCTTTTGCTCAGTAAACTTGCCATTTGTTTATTTTAATTTTTTATTGTTGTAAAATATACATAACTTAAAACATACTATTTTATTCATCTATTTATTTTTTTTTATTTATTTTTTTTTTCCTTTAAGTCTTTTATTTTGAGTTCTTTAAAAAAAACAAATAAAACCCCCAAAACCACAAGTGGAAAAACCGACAAAAAGGACAGACAGAGCCTTGGGATCAGCCAGAGACCAAGTGGCATGGGTGGCTGCAGCGGTCCTTGCTGGGTCTACAGAGGAAAGGAGGTGTGGTGGCAGCGGGGGTCCCAAGGCCTTTG
>VMDO01013120.1:29060-59628 GCA_007922755.1 Pedetes capensis | reverse complement strand
TATATACCATAGTTTTTTTATCCATTCTTCTGTTGAGGGGCACTTTGGCTGATTCCATATCTTTGCTATTGTGAAAAGCGCTGCATTGAACATGGAGATGCAGGTGTCTCTATGGTATGATGACTCATCTCCCTTTGGGTAAATTCCCAATAGTGTTATAGCTGGGTCATATGGTAGTTCTATTTTTAGTTTTTTGAGGCGAGGCTGCGGGGAAAAGGGAACACTTTTACATTGCTGGTGGAGCTGTAAAATGGTGCAACCACTATGGAAATCAGTATGGAGGTACCTCAAAGTTTTATTTCTTAGATAAATCACATCTTATGTGGAAATATACATGTACATATAGATACATAAGTATGTACTATTTACCAAAATTGCTTTATTTTTATACCTATGACATTCATTGGTCTTTAGTTTCCCTTTTTGCCATATCTTTTACTGACTTGCTTCTCAGAATAATACCTGCCTCACAAGGTGGTCCTTTATTTTCTAAAGAGCATTGGTGAATATACCAGTGTTCCCAGTTGAATATGTGTGTGTGTGTGTGTGTGTGTGTGTGTGTGTGTGTGTGTGTGTGTGTGAAATTTTGCTAGTTCATCATGATTCATCTTTGGTGATTTATGATTTTTAATATATTTATCACCTTCATCTCAGTTGTAAAGTTATCGATATAATCTTGCTCCTAACATGCCTTATTACTTTTTAATTTCTTTATAACATGAAGTGACTTCTCCTTTCTTATTCTTGATGCTATTTATCCCTTTTCACTTTGCTTTACATCAGGATAAGTAGATATAAACTTGAGTCGTTATAGAATTCTCCAAAGAAATATCTGGCAGCATTTGAATTATCTATCCTTTTATCTTCTCCAATTTATACATTTGTATGCTGTCTACTTTGTTTCTTCACCTCTCCTGGGATCACAACATCCTCTGTCACTCCACAGCTGTAGTTTTCGTTCAGATGCTAAAGATATAGTGCCAAAATTGTGCATAATTTTGAGAATATTTTCCTGTGCAAAAACTATACCCCTATCATACACACATTTAAATGGTGATCGTGAACCCCTGTTCTTGTGTCTCTTTGCCATGCAGTGTTATTTTTAGTTTCACAGCCTTCCCATCTCAATGCCTTTGCCTGTTGCTACCCACTGTGTCTGCCTGGCCGTCCAAACTACCATTTCTCTGTTCAGCAGTTCATGGAGGCCCCTCTCTAGAGTAACATTCAATGCTGCTCTCTCTGAAATTATTTCCAGCCACTTGTCCCTCTTCCGTTTCAGCCCATGGGTGTTTTGACTATTCCAGTCAGAATACAAACCTAGATCCCACGCCAGCCCAAGAATTCACTAATTCCTGTCTGAGAACACCTGTCTAGAGAAGCACCATGTAGTGCCTAAGAGATTGGAAGATAAACCATGTTTCAAACCCATCCTCTCCATCTACCACCTGTCTGATATGACAACATTTCTTCACTTCTCTTTGCTTCAATGTACTCAGCTATGAAACTGAGAAAATTATGATTGGTTTTTTCTTTAGGATATAATGAGGTAATATACGTGGACCTTAAAAAAGTTGTTTCTATTGCAGTCAATTCTCATAATTAGATCAAAATTAGGAATGATAGTGTGTGTGTGTGTGTGTGTGTGTGTGTGTGTGTGTGTGTATTCTTAACACAAAGCAAATTTCGCTGGACATAAAATAACATATATTTACTTAGCAGATCAAAGAATATAAAAAGAAAAAAGTCATTGGAAAATAACATTTTGTTCTTAGAATTTTTAACTTATGCAAGTTCTAAGAAATAAAATGTGAAAATATGTGGTAGCTTTGGGTGAATATAAAACCATAGTACTTTAAGTAAGGAGGTGAGGAATTCCAACATGATCACTATAAACCATAGTAATGTGGTTACTTCTCAATCCAAAAAAATAAACAGCTTACAATCAAATTTTTAATTTTATAAAATTATATTTTTACAAATCTATTTTTTAAAATATTCCATATTATCAGCTGGGCAGATGAGAATATTCCTGTGTAACAAATCCTCAGGGCTTTCAGAGAAGAGCTGAGAATAACATAATTCAGTGTCTGACACATTTCAATTTCCTACACTAAAGAAATGCATTTTTCTTTGCATGTTTGTGCTTTGGGCAACATATTGAATAAAATATGTAAAGTAAACTCTAATGACACTAAGCTAAATGTTGCAACATCCTTTAAATATATTGTCAATGCATTAGTGCAGAAGGCATATGACAGTTAACCTCAGAATTGTTAATAATTTAAGAAATGCTAAAGGGGACTTTCATGCAGCATCAAAAAGAAACTACAAGAAAATGTTTAAAAATCTGTTATGATGACTGGTATGGATGTGAAACATAGATGCTTTTAATTTTGAAAAGAAATGATGGCAAGATCTAACATATAAATTACTATCCCATTTCAACATAATTGGTTATAAGAGCAAAATAGTTTTATATGGAGTCAGGTGGCTTCTTTTATTTCAAGGGGATTAAACCATATGAGCTACTGAAAAAGTTAATGCAGACAAGGTTAACTTCTATATTTCTCCCAAGTTGCCCATAGTTACTTATTGAGTACATGATTCTGAATAATTATTTTTTAAAGTAAAAATTCAACAAAAGCAAAGAATGACTATAAATGGCCTAAAATTGAGAAAACACCAGTAGTTCAATCTCTGTTAACCTAGAAATCATTGCTGCTACATGTATCCCTTAGCTGAATTTTTTTTTGTGTGTGATCTAAATTTCAAAAGAATTTGCCTTAAGCAAAATTGTAGAAGTGACATATGGTGCATTCTCCAGGTATTTAAAATAAATTTAATACATCTGAAATACTTTAAAAGCATCAATTGAAATGCAATTGGGCCAATTATCTGTAATTATACATCTATTCTTTCAACCCCTCATTAAACTAACGAACCCATTATTAGAGGCCATTATTGGAGAAAAGGTAAAATGAACAAAACTGTCAGATTTCTTCTCTATCTTAGATCCTAAGTTTTACTTTGATGCTATTTATTATAACCAAACAAATAAATGTACAATTTGTGAAGTGGTGATAAATGCAATAAAGAAAAATAAGGCAAAGAAGGCCGACAGGAAGTTAGAAGCGATCCACGATGATGTTATTTCCACAAGCACAATGGAAATGAGGTGATGGTTATTAGGGGACAGGATAACATGAGGCTAAACCTAAAAGGTTTATAACAAGAAGGGAATAACGTTCCCTTTATCCCCAAAGGGAATAATATTCTTAGGCAGAAATAAACCCAAATTCAAGCCAGGTAAAATGGGATAACTTAGGGAATATCGGAGAAATGATGAGAGGCATCATTGTGGCTGCAGTGGTGTTAGCTGGGATTTAGCCGCACAGGTTGGGTATTTTAAGTCTTTGCAGACCGAGGTAAGAGCTCTGCCTTATTCTGAGTGAAATGTGAGTGTTAAGAAAAAGAATGATAGACTGTACGAATGTGCCGTTTAAAATAATTTCTCCAAAAGCCATATTGATGCCAGGCTGTACACAGCAGGGTGATCACTTACAAGATGGTAATAATGAGGGGAAAATTTTGATGTTCTGAGCAGTATTGCAATGGAAGACGCACCAAGAAGTGATTAGATTCTAGATGGGCTTGGGTTTAGCTCAGTTGGTAGAGTGCTGCTCTGGGCTCTCTGAGGTTCTGGGTTTGATCCCCAGCACCGCAAAAATGGGAAAGGACATGGCAATCCACTTGCAAAGCAATCCCAAAATCAATCAGCCATTGAAAACCCTATGAATAGCAGAGAAGTAATGACATAGTGCCAGATATAGCACAGTGTTAGAGATTTTTTAGCTCTGTTGTACAGAGGGTTGCTATGAGTTGGACCTGACTTGACAGCAGGTAACAAGAACAAGAAGAGTAACAACAACAGGTTCTAGATATATTTTAAAGATATCCCTAATAGGATTTGAAGATATGTTGACAGATTAATGGAATTTTTTAGAAATAATATTAATTCAAAGCCCCTCTCCCTAACTCGTTAAGCAGAATATAATTGATATTACTGAGGTTTAATATTATAGAAGGAGGAGGGTTATGATGGAGTCTATTGGATTTGGGATATGCTGAGCGTAAAATGTTTATGAGACATCATGTGGAGTTATAGGCATGTGTGGTAACTCACTTGGGGAAATGATTCAAAGTCTTTTGCTTTTGCTTTGAGATCTTTAAAGTCTGTAGAGTAAATACAATTGGTATTTAACACAATGAAGAGGTCACTAAAATGTGATAGAAAATGGAGAAGTATGGGCCCTGGGTGCCAAGGACATCCGTAAGGGCAGTTAGTAGTGCTATGAATGAAAAGAACACAGACTCAGAACTTAACAATAAGACTATTGTAGAAGGACAGTTTAGGTACAGTGAAGAAATAGAGGTATGTATCCATCTTTTGGGGTATATGACTACCACAATTCAATTCCTTCACATATAACCATGCCAAACTTTCTTTTCTATTTAAGGAACAGATGAAATATGCTGTGAACATTGACTATGGAAAACAAAGGGTGTTTCGATGCTCAGGAAGGAGTGGTTTGGAGGCGTGATGCCAAAAAGTTGTATCAAGGCCACCAATATTTATCCCACAAGGGAAGCATTTGCAATTCATTGAAATGGTAGATAGAAAAGGGAGATTCATAAATGGGGTGGAAGGCCTGAAATTAAGTTCTAATTTTTTGTGCTGTCTTGACACACACAAAAAATTAGAAAGATGAAAGGAGAACAAACTCAAATGCTATAATCACAAATTCTCCTCCACATTCTGCTCTTGTGGACAAAATATCTCAGCCAATGAATCCTCCTTATCAAAAATATGTAACCTACTTCCTGCCTTTCTCAGCCCCTGTGTTATTCACTGTGCTCATCAGTACGAGACCCCCCTGTGCGCCTGTCTGGTCTGAAGTTCCCCATGTGTACTCTACTGGGATGGGAATATATTTGATTAATAAACTGCTGTTAATCTGCCTTGTTTAATGTGCGTATTGTGCTCTGACAATCTCCAAAACTCTAGAAAGGGAATCTCTTCTTCAACCATTAGGTTGTTGTTGTTGTTAGGTGCCATTGATTTGGTGTCTGACAAACAGCAACCTTATGTACAAAAGGTGAAACACTGTTGTCAGTGCTTCTCTGTTATTCATAGGGTTTTCAATGGCTGATTGGTTTTTTGGGAGAGGGCTACTGGGTCCTTCTCCCAACCACTAGGTTACTAGGATGTAATTAAAATAAAAGGTGCCAGTGGCATATTTGGAGGAGTAGATAATATTTCTAGACAGCAATACTCTAGGTCAAGTCTAAATAATAACTATGAATAGCCCAGAATGGGGAAATGCACCCCACAACTTCTAAATCAAGAAGGAAAAAAGGGTAGAAATAATTAATATGATACAGAAATGGGAAAGACCCAATAACTATTCCTGCAAACATGATAACTTTTACAGAAAATACAATCTCAATATTAAATTAAGAAACTTATTATGCCAACAAAGAAAAACTGATAAAAAAGATAAGAAAATAAAGGTAAAAGTTTTAAAGAAAATACTGATATTAGACATAACAGAACACGAAGAAAACAGAGATTGTCAGAAAGATCAAGAAATATAACTGAAATAAAATAGTTACCTTGATATGGAAGGTAAAGAAAATGGCACAAAATATGAGGAGAAATACATAGGAAAGGACAGATATTTAAATAGATTTTTAGAAATTTTTAGCTCAATTTAGGTTTCCCAGAAGTATGTACTATGTTGAGTTTCCATGTATAAATGACTTGTAAAGCAATCATTCTCAGGGACTATCAAATAAAGGCCAGGGTAGGAAGCAAAGCCCCTTTGAGTTGTCAGGAAAATGTCCCATAGGAAGCAGTAATCTTGATCCCACAGAACAGTAGAGCAAAGTTCTATGATAGGGTTGTCACAACCCAAGGAAACAGAGCTGGGATTTTATAGCAGAATAGTGATGTCAGTGGTAAACTGCTGTCCAGGAAGTGGGTGTAGCAGAGAAATAATATCAGAGATATAATTTCCATATATATATATATATATATATATATATATATATATATATATATATACATATATATATGCCAAATATACAGTATGTATAGAAATTCTCTCTCTCTCTCTCTCTCTCTCTCTCTCTCTCTCTGTGTGTGTGTGTGTGTGTGTGTGTGTGTGTGTATGCAAAATGGCTCCCTGGGTCCATGGAAGTCCTCTAAAAATGAGGCAGAAATGTTGGCTTTCTAAAGCAATTTGAAGCACTGAAAGGGTGCAGAAAAGTAAGGCACAGAACTACAGACATAGTAACAACATTAACTATCACATAGGGTTATTAGTGGGATGTGAACAACTAAGAACACCAGCCTGGGGATAACTGATATTTTGAGAAAATACGGAATAAATAGACCAGAAAAATGATCAAGCAAATATATCAGAGAATAGAGAATTTTTAGGGCAATGATAATCCTCTGTATGTTGTTAACATGGCTGATGCATGCCATTACATCTTTGTCCAAAGCCATATATCAAGCAATACTAAGAGTGAGCCCTAATGTACACTATGAACTCTAAGAAATGTACCATTCTGATAGGAGATGTTAATAATGGGGACAACTGCATATGTCTCAGAGCACTGGGTAATTTTTGCTGCTTCTGCTCAAACTGCCACAGTCCTAAAAATGCTTGAAAAACTAAAGTCTACCCATAACACCGAGAAAATTACAAAACACAAACCTATGAATCTGTATATGTAAATCTAATGTGTGCAAAAAAGTAGAAATAACAAAAATTAAAATATCTCAACTAGTAACATTGATACAATTATAGCAACTAAAGGAAAGAATTAGCTCAGGTACATAGAAAAAGTAAAATAAAACATGAATAATTCATATAAACCAGAAACATAATATTACAGTTGACAGAACACACTGGAATAATGTACCAGTTATCATTCACGTATCAAGATAACAGAAGTTCCCAACTACCTAAACAATGTAGGAATTTAATAGTTGTGAAGTCTTTTAGAAATGTACTAGAGTATATAATCTAGCCATTTGAAAAGTCAAGTAAAAATGAAAAATCACAAATAGTAAAGTTCTGAAACAAAATTATTGGTGGACTGCAGATCTAGAATTTAAAAAAGATATACATTGCTTATGGAAAAGTTTAAAGGTATGAACAGTGTAATATTTTTTAAGGAAAATATGTTATTAAAGGTAGTTCATTCAAACACACTGAATAATCTATGAAGATGTATTCTTCTACAGAAATGTATCCTCTGTAACATGAGTAGAGATCTATTAAATAAAAGGTGAAGTGAATGAAATAGGAAAGTTACACAAAGGAAAATTGAATAACTGAAGTTTGCTATTGGACATGATTAATAAAATTCATAAAGCCCCAGTATTACAGTTTGAATGTTTTCCTAAAGTTCATGTGTTCTTATCCTGGTCTCCTAGTGGTGCTTTTGGGAGGTAGTAGAAACTCTAGGCCCCCACATGTCTGTCAGCTTGTCATGCTGTTGGGGCACGTGTATTGCTGTGATGCTGAAAGCTATGCCACCAGTATTTCATACAGCAGCAGGGCTACTCATGGTGGAAAGGTTTCAGCTAATTCTAGACTAAGACAGATTAGGGAGAAGGACCATGCAGCCCACTCTTGAAATAGCTATTGAAAACCCTATGAAGAGCAGAGAAGCACTGTCATGCATTGGGTAGTGCTCATTCTGTTGTACATAAGTCTCTATGAGTCAGACCTGACTTGATGGCACCTAACAACAACATCAATAGAAACTCTAAAAGGTGAATCTAGCACTAGGAAGTAGATCACTGGGGACATGCATGTGAAGAGGGCATTTTGTGCCTGGCCCCTGATTCGTTCTCTCTCTCTCTTGCTCCCCCTCTCTCCCTCCCTCCTGTGTGCTGCAGGGGAGCCATTTTGCTTCATCACATGCCTCCTGTCATAGTGTTCTGCATCACTACAGGCCAAAATTAACAACACCAAGTGAGGCTGGACTGAGACCTCCGAAACCATGAGCCAAAATGAAATTCTAATCCTTTAAGTTGTTTCTCTCAGATATTTTGTCACAGCAATGGGAAGTTGACTGATACCTCTGGAAGACTAATCAAGAAAAAAACAAACAGATTGAATACACCCATTCTCAATATCAGGAACGAAATAGGAGAAACATGTCATATTCAGTGGATCATAGACACATACAAGGAAATATCCAAGACCCAGAATGGCCAAGATAAATCTATAGCATGTAATTGCAGGAGTTGTTATGATGTTGTGCAACTAAAAATAGTATATTCATGGTGCAAAAATAGACAAATAGTTCAGTGTAATATAAGTGAGTCCACCAATTAGCTCAGAAATATGTGATTGATTTCTGAGAACAGCAGTAATATATATGCAATAGGGAAGAGAACTTTCAACAAATGCATTGCAACCATTGAATATCAAACAGTACACAAAATAATTAAGATTAGCAAAGATCTCCATTTAAAATACTAAAGATTACTAATTGAAGTCCATGAAATACCTTCATGGACTTGGGACAGGGAACTATTTCTTAAGACAGACCAAAGCATAATTACCAAGGCAAATAAAATAAAATAAATGAAAGAGTTAAAAATGGTTAATATCACTGTACTTCTTCACATTCTACACATGAAGGAACTCTATTAACATAATAGAAAAGAAAAATCCAAAAGCTGAAACTATAGACAAAAATATATATTTGTGCTTATAGGAGATGACCCAAATAAATCAATAACAGCAAGGCAAATTACCCAATAAAATGGGCAAATTACCAGGTAATGCACTTCCCAAAAGAAAATATGTGAATGGTCAATAGGCAGTATCATAATTCATCAGAAAGTATATATTGGAACCACAAGAAGAAACCCCTAAAGTCCCACTTTACTGTGATATATTAAAAATGGTGACAATACCAAATACCAATAAGGGTAAAGGGAATAGAATAGTTCTAGTGTTCTAGTGAGCACTTGCAATTCCATCATTCAGGAAGCTAAAGCAGAGTGATCACAAGTTTGTAGCCTGTTTGGGCTACTCTCTCTCTCTCACACATACAAACACACACACACACAAACACACATACACAAACACACACACACACACACACAGGCTTTACTTCTAATAAACATTAAGATATTCCAATGGAAAATCCTTTTACAGATTGTTTGCTTTTTTTCTAATAAAGCATGGCATGTATTTTCCCCAATAATATTTTAAATATACTCTTAGCTAATTAGGGGCTGGGATTTAGCTCAGTTGGTAGAGCACCACTCTGCAGTCTCTGAGGTCCCAAGTTCAATTCCCAGCACCGCAAAAATGGGGGAAGGGCCTGGCAATCCACTCCCAAGGCAATCCCGAAACAGTCAGCCATTGAATACCCTATGAGGGTTGCTATGAGTCGGATACCAGCTCAAAGACACCTAACAACAACCTTAGCTAATTAATCAAGAGAAATGAAAACATATACAAGATGCACATGTAAGGTTTGATGAGACTAGTCATAACAACTTTAGTCATAATAGCTCTAAGCTGAAAACACACAAATGTCTGTCATGTGGCTGTATATGACTCTGGACAAACAGGAAGGAGTAACTGACATATACAAGAGAGAAGAATCTCAGAAATATGCTGAGAGGACTAACCCAGGCATATGCAAGTATAGCATTTTATTGAATTTTCCTGAAGTTTACCAATAAAAACATCAATGTTGGTAGAAATTGGCTCTGGGTTCAAACCCCAGTACCACAAAACAAACAAACAAACAAACAAACAAAAAACAAAAAAACAACATTCTTTATAAGCAATGAGGGACATATCAATATATTTAAAACTTTCAGAAAGAAAACTGATCTGTAGTTATCTTCTGATACTTCTATTGTAAAATCAGAAGAAAACAGTAACATTTAAGTCAACTGGATTAAGTTTGTTTCAGTAATGAGGCTGACATATTCATATAGCTTTTTAAAATAATATTAAACTAACTTCATCTGCAATGGCTTGAGTAGTGGGCAGAGCATCAAACATCACTATTCTCCCAAGTTAAATTAATGAAACATTATAGACTACATTTTTCATCAAATAGAACCACTCCTTTTGTTAACAGGTCTTAAAAGTTCCTTTAATAGTACACTAAATTTAATATATTACTCACCAGTGAAAATATTTTAGCTCTGGTTTTCTCTAACATCTTTCGAAATGACCACCAGAAAGAAAACTCAGCTAGAACCTTTACCTTTCCACCTTTAAAAAGATAATTTATTGTTATCTCAAGTAGCAACAACTCAGAAAACAATTTAAGATGAGCCAAAAGGCATTCACTCTTGCCTACCAGAAATTTAAATATCCAAGAATTAAAGCCAGTAGAGTTTTCTTGTAGGTGTTGTTCAAAGAAGCTAATAATCTGCCTCATCGTGTTCTTAATCTTTAGCTTCAACACACATCAAACTAGAGTGAAGTGTAAAGGCTGATAAAATGATTGATAAATGAATGTATAATACATTCTAAATAAGGACATATGAAAGGTTAGAAATCAGATCAAATATTTCAAAAGGCTGAGAAATGATTCTCTATATTTACAACAGACAGAAGAGTCCTGAATCAATAATATATACATAGAAAGTTGGCCAGGCACCATCACACATCCTTGTAATCCCAGCTACTCAGGAGTCTGAGGCAGGAGGATAGCAACTTTGAGGCCAGAGGCAGCTTGCACAAGATAGTGAGGCTCTGTCTTTAGTTAATTAAATTTTAATTAAATTAATTAATTTTACATTTTAATTTAATTAAATTAATTAAAATGTAAATTTAACTAATTTAACTAAATTTAAAAAGGGCTGGGGATGCAACTCAGTGGTACCACACTTGCCTAGGATGTGAGAGGCCCTGTGGCCAATACTCTAGTACTGAAATAAAAGAAAAAAGAAACTTTATTCCTGTGTTTAGGTTTTATTTAATTACAACATTTTTCAACAAGTACAAATTTTTAGCATGAGGCTATTTTGATAAATGTTGATAAAATTGAATGGATATTTTATTTGAAAGATGGTTAAAAACCAGCTCTAGAATGTATTAAAAGTGTGGAATAATTTTCTTTAACAAGTTTCTAGACTTGGCCACTAAAAAAATACAAAATTATTATCTTAGATTTATCAAGGTCCACCCTTACATGTCTGCCAGCTTGTTGTGCTGTGGGGTCTTGTGTGTTGCTGTGATGCTGAAAGCTATGTCACTGCTATTTCAGATACCAGCAGGGCCACCCATGGTGGACAGGTTTCAACTGAGCTTCTAGACTAAGACAGCTAGAAAGAAGGACCTGGCAGCCCAATCCTGAAACAACTAGTCATTCAAAACCCCTATGAATAGCAGAGAAGACTGTCAAATATAGTGCTGGAAAATGAGCCCCCCAGGCTGGAAGGCATTCAAGAAAGGACTGGAGAATTGCCTCTTCAAAATCAAGTCGACCTTAGTGATGGGACTGGAGTAAGGCCTCTGACACTTCCTTTTGCTGGTGTAGCATGACTAAAAACTAGAAGAAACACAGTGACTGGAACAGGTTCAACATAAAACGATCAGTGCATGGCACAGTATTATGTACTGTTTCATCCTACTGTACTTAGGGTTGCTGTGAGTGGGATGCAACTCAAAGGCACCTAGCAACAACAAGCAAGGACCCTTGTAATTACCCTGAATCCACCCAGATTATAGAGGATGATCGTCTCATCTCAAAATCTCTAATCACATATTTTAAAGTTTCATTTTATATACAAGATCACACATTTATAGGTCCAAAGATTATACATGAACATCTTTGATACCATTATTTTGCCTAATATATGGTGGAAGTTCCAACAGATCCCTTGCCCTTGTGAGATCTGAGTGAGGAGGGTTCATGTAGACTTAGTAAGATTCATGTTAGTAACATATGCTATAATGTATCCAAAAATGATTTTAAATTTCATATCATTGCACAAATGATATTCATCATAATAGTTTCAGGAGAAAGAAACATATGTATCATATTTAGCTTAAAATCTGCAACATTCTATATATAATCTATAATCTAAAATATGGGTTAATATTTTATCAATTTATAAATGATTTTATCTATTAATTTTTCCTTAGTCAAAATGATAAAATAATAATAAATTTGAATCAATAATCACAATTAAGCTAAGAAACCATCTAAAAGTAGTTATATTTAAATATTCATGAGCATTTTTGAAGTCCAAACAATCAAAATTTTGTATTAGAAAGTATTCATTAATGTTAGCAGCAAAAAGCAAGCAAACAAACATCTCAAAAAACTAACATTACTTTTTTTATGAAGTTTCCCCTCATTTTCATAAGGATATTACTTAACTTTGTCCTTGAACTTAGTGGTATCTCTTATGTAAATGTATTTTTTCCAGCTCTGATTTATGACCCATTGACAGAAACTATGCTCTGTAGCCAACAACATCAACATAATTTCTACTTGCCCATTTCATTCACATTGGAATTTTAATACAAATAAACTTTAGATCCAAGGACATAAAAGGTAATAAGGTCATAGAGGAGCCTATGGATCCATTTTCTAATTTCTATTTCATCCTATACATTACTGTTTTTCCCTAGGAATAATTTATGCATAATAGATTGTCTTTGGTATTTTTTGCTATAATTGTTACTTTAATTCCTTCTTTACTTCTAAAAATGATTATAATTTTCATCACATTTTTTATTTCTCCTTCCTACTCATTCTATTGTTTATTTTTGAATGACTGCATACTCAGCAAATTTAACTCTTTTTTTCTTTATTAATGGTACTCATGATTTTATTACTGAAATATATCTTTATTAAAATAAATTTTTATCATTTTAAAATTAATATGTACATTATCATTAATACTTTAAATATTGGCAAATAAAAATATGATTATATATATATGCTATGAAATATAGGCCAATATTTTAAAATACCACTTTATAATTGCACAATATATTTTTGTTACTATTTAGCCAGATTTAAGGCATGGAAAGTTTTTATTAAGCTTGATATTATAGTTATTAATTAATTTTTAGGAGGCAGTTATCAGACATTTCAGCCCTAGAAATAACAAATTTATGAATACTTATTTCTCTCGTCAGGCTCTCTGAGACTGTGTTCAGTTCCAGAAACAATGAGAAGTACTGGTGATAGGTCTTGGGAAGAACAAACATCCTTTTGACTACCACATCCCTTAAAGCCATAAGAAATGTGGTTGATATTCAGTTTCACTTCCTTTTTTCTTTCAACAAAATGACAGTTGCAATTTTTTTTGCAGGAGGGCTCTCCTGGCAGTCACTTCTTTCTAAAGCTTTCTAAAGTGTTTAAGTTTCTCACCTTTGTCTTTACATATTCAAATACCCCCAAAGTGTTTAAGTTTCTCACCTTGTCTTTACATATTCAAATACCCCCATACCAAATATTAGAGTCCAACTCTGTTCTAAGAAATGGCCACACATGGCTAGGTTGCTTCTTTAAGAGATTTGCAACTCAATAAACCAAATAGCAGGTCCTGGACACAATTATGAGATAATAGTGACTTTTCTTGGATCACTGCACACATAAACAGGCAAAATTCTTTCCAGTTTTGTTTTGATTTTGCAATACTTTAAGCTGAAAATTCAAATCACTCAATACATATACATGTATGTATGTATGTATGTATCTACTTTCCCTATCTATCTATCTATCTATCTATCTATCTATCTATCTATCTATCTATCTATCTATCTGTCCCATGATATCCCCCCTCCCTCTATCCCTACACTTGCCTCCCTCTTTCTCCCTTGCTTTCTTCCTTCCTTCCTTATTTCCAGGGTCTCTGAAGTTTCTAATGTCCTACTTTCTAGTTTCTAGTTTCTAGTAAAATATCATGTCCCTACCGTGGTAAAGATGGATCATTGCAATGCCACAATGTCTTGCAAACTATGTCTCACTTCCGCTAATTCTGAAGTCTGTGTCTTGTGGCCCTGTTGAGCATTATACAGATTTACCTACAGCATTTAGTTTCTATAATACTCAAGGCCATTTTTTGAATTTGGATTATACAAGCCACAAAAATGAGTTAAGAAATGCTACATATTTTGTACTTTATTGGAAAAGTTGGCATGATATGGGTAGTTTCAACATTTGGTCTGTGGGTTATTTTTGTATGATGGTGTTTACTATTATAGTCAAGTTCTTCCATTTTTACCAAATTTTTCAAATTTTATTTATATATTTTTGTAAGTATTTTAGTGATATATTTTTTATCTGATGTACTATTTTATCTGATTTGTCAATATTATTTACTCAATTTTTGCCCTACATTTTCTTAAGTTTATATGCCTGTGGAATCTGTTTTCACATTCACTTTTACTCTTTAAATTAGAAATGTGTGTGTTCTTAATCTCTCATTCTCTTCTGTGTTGGTAAGCTATTATAGTGTATGATACTTTCAATGAATGAATTTTTTATTCGATTTTCTCTAGTGTATGTTGGCTTTCTATCTTGGTTCATATAATTACTATTTTTCCCCTTCTACATTGCTCAAATCTCATTGTTTCTTCTTTTGCCTGAATCGTAAGATGGAATTTTAAATAATTAATTCCCCAAATTTGATCTTCCCTACTATATAACTTTAAGTTCATATATGTTCCTCCAGTTTAGCTGCAGGCAACAAATTTTTATATGTTGTTTTGTTACTATTACTAAGTTCAAAATATTTTCTAATATTTGTTTTATTCTTCTTTGGCTCATTAATTAATTGGAAGTTTCTTGCTTAATGACCAAGTAATTGGAGACTCTCCTTTATTTAATGTTTCTATCTTAATTCCATTATAGTCAGACATGTTGTTAGATGCCATTGCATCAGATCCCATTCATGGTGACACTATGCAATACAGAATGAAATACTCTCCGGCTCTATGCCAGGCATGTGACCTTATTTATGTTTAAGCTCATTGTTGCAGTCACTGTATCAATGCACCTACCTAGTTGAGAGTCTTCCTTTTATGCTGACCAAACACTGTGTCCTTCTCCAGGGATTGATCCCTCCTGACTACATGTCCAAAATACATAATATGCAGTCTCACCATTCTTGCTTCAAAAGAGCACTCTGGTTGCACTTCTTCTAGGACATATCTGTTAGTTCTTTTGGCAGTCTACAATATATTCAATATTTGTCTTCACCACCATAATTCAAAAGCATGCATTTTTCTCCTGTCTCCCTTGTTCAATTTCCAGCTTTCATAACCATATGATGTGAATGAAAATAACATGGCATAAGTCAGGCATGCCTTCATCTTCAATGTGACATCTTTACTTTTCAATACTTTGAAGAGGTCTTTTGCAAAGCAAACTGCTGCTTCTGTGGGTGTTGATTGTAGAATCAAGTAAAGCAAAATCTTAGACAACCTCTATCTTTCCTCCATTTGTCATGAACTTGCTTACTGACCCTGCTGTAAGGATTTTTATTTGGTTCATATTGAGTCACAATCCATACTGAAGGTTGTGTTTTTTGATCTTCATCAGTAAATGTTTCAAATTCTCTTCACTTTCAGCAAGCGGAGTTGTGTCATCTGCATAATGCAGATTGCTAGTGAGTCTTCCTCCAGTCATTGCCAGACATAAGAAAATTTATTTAGTCTGGTACAAAATCCATACTTGAAAATCATAACATGAATATAAAAGGTGATAAAGTTCATTTTACTAAGTTAATAATCTTCTGAGTGTTAATCACATCAAGTTATTGATTGCTTGCTTTATTCCAAAGTTCTATATTCTTACTGAAATTCCATGTATTATTGTGAGAATATGATTAAATTCTCCCATATGTTTGAGGATTTTTCTAACTCAGTTGATCGAAATTATATTGTTATTTTAAATTTTAACAATGATATTGAAAAATTAAGTTTAAGTTTGGGATTTCTTCCTAAAAACTTGGCACTTTAATCATCATTACATAATCCTCTTTACTCCTACTAATACTTACAAAGTATTTTTTTTTATTTTGATACTGTAGCAATGCAAATCTTTCCCTGGTAATTTTATTGTAATTTTTATTGTAAACATTTTTTATCACTTTAGTTTTATTATTTGACATGCTCTGCAAGTGCTGGACCATTGAGCTGCACCCTCAGGCCAATGTTTTTACTTTTTGAGACAGGGTCTTGCTAAGTTACTAGACTGCCTCTCGTCTCAAACTTGCGATCCTCCTTCCTCTGCCTCCTGAGACGCTGGGATTACAGGCATGCGACATCGCACCTGGCTAAAGAATGTTTTTAGGAATATTGGAAAATAGATAATGTGTGCATGATTCAGTTTAAAATACACAGATATGCATATATATATATATATATATATATACATATATAGGAAGAAAATCTGGACTGATGAAGCAATATCTATTCTGTCCCTATTAAAATAGCAGGTCCCATTGGATCTAAGGCAATCATGGAAGTCACATAATCTCTACCCATGGTGGTGGGTAGAGGACTTTGAGTTTAATGTTTATGTACATATATTGATAAGGAGAAGGACCTAGCAATCTACTCCTATTAGGTATCATTGAGTTGTGTCCAACTCATAGCGGACCTCATAATGTTTTCAATGGCTTATTGTTTCTGGATTCCCTCAGGAGTGGATTGCCACATCTTTCTCCCATTTTTGTAGGGCTGGGAATCAAACTCAGGACCTCAGAGACTGCAGAGCATTGCTCTACCAACTGAGCTAAATCCCACCCCAGCCCATATTTTTATTAGGGTGGTTTCAATCACCTAAAATTTAGATATTACTTCTACTTCTTGCCTTGCTCACCACAAGATTAAAAAGGTCCCTTTACTGATTATATAGGGGTTGAATTACTCAAAATTCCTAAATTATCTGTTGGAATTAAGAGACATTGGAGTCCATATGTGAATATGTTGTTGTTGTTGTTAGGTGCCATAGAGTCGGTATCCGACTCATGGCGACCGTACAACAGGGGAAACACTATTGTCAGTGCTTCTCTGCTGTTCATCGGGTTTTCAATGGCAGATTGATTTTTGGGAGGGGGTTGCCAGGTTCTTCTCTCAAGCCTACAGCTTCTGGTGTTCCCAGGTGGTTTCCCATCCAGGTACTAACCAGGCCCGACCCTGCTTAGCTTCCGAGATCTGAGGGGATCGGATGCCACAGGGCTACAGCTGCAGGCTATGTGAATATAGCAGGAAGGTATTTGTCTGCAAGTCAAGAAAAGAATCTACACCAAAACTTTAACTTGTTATCACATTGATCATGGAATTTCAGCCTGCAGAACTGTAACAAAAATAATATCTGTCATTTACTCACTGAGACTGTATTTTGTTATGACAGCTCAAGCCAAATAATTCACTCATCCATCTATTTGTTTGTTGGGTATCATGAGTTTGAATTCACCTCATAGTGACTGTATCTATAACAGAACAAAAGAGCACCCAGCATTGTGCCATGCATATGCTCTTTTTATGTTTGCTCCCCTTGTTGCAACCACTAATGTTTCTTTTAATTTTGAATTGTGACACATCAGCAAAAGGAGGTCCCTGGTGGTCTACTCCATTTTCATCACTAAGGTTGATTCTACTTTGAGGTGGCAACCCTTCCCCAGCTGTTTCTTGAATGCCTTCCAGCCTGGAAGGCTCAGATTCCAGCACTATATTGACTGCTTCTATGCTATCCATAGAATTTTCAACTGTTAATTGTTTCAGAAGTGGGCTGCCAGGTCTTTTTCCCTAGTTTATCTTAGTCTGGAAGCTCAGCTGAAACTTGTCTGCCACGCATGACCCTGTTAGTATCTGAATACCAGTAACATAGCTTTCAGCATCATAGCTATATATGTATAATTAAATATATATTTTTTCTATAGATAATTACTACATTTTTTATTTAAAAGACATCATAAATCAACCATTGCCTCCATAGGTAGCATTGGGTGAATCCTTAAAAATTGTAACTAAGACACTATGGGAGTTTAAGGATGGATGATAGAGCATCTTGATGAGGACTGAAGAAAGACTCCAAGGAGTAGCTGGGATTTGATTTAGACATTGGCAAACAGAGAGCATTCTGAAGGTTGGAAATTGTGGTAGAAGGATTCTAACAGAGAGAAAAAGATAAACAAGAGAGTAGATGTGAGCAAACAGAAAATATGTTCAAAACAGCAAGAACTGAATTGGACGACTCGGTGCTCACTCTTTTTCACAGCAGTGGACAAGTGCTTATGTATTTGGTGTTTGGAATTCTCTGAATTTTAGCAACAACAGCCAGTTAGTTCCCACATTCACATGAACACTGGATATTTCAAAACCTAGGCTTCACAGATGGATGTTTGCCAAAAATAATCAAATTACATGCTTTAAAATAGATTTTAGTTCCACTTGAATAATACCTCCAAAATCTAAATAGAAATCCAAATGTGTGGATGAAGTAATGTATTTAACTGACATTTTCAAAAATATCTTATCATAATATGGGTGAATAGTTTTAAAGTGTAATCTCTATTCTACAAAATGAAAAAATAATAGTCATTTTCAGCTACTTTTTAAAATAAATCTGTTAAATTTTCAACTAAGAATGCAATTCAAAATACAGAGGCTCCAGTGATCTGACCTCTGATTTATAAAGAACTAAAATATAAAAGTAAAATAAAAACATAAAACAAGAGAAAAAAATTTAAATTACAGAAATTTGTTTAAAAGAGGAATCTAGAAATATATAAGGCTAATTTACATAGTAGCAGGAGGATTAACAGAAAAAAATACTCCACTGGAGTATTGGTGCAGTTTTATTTTTTTGGCACATTTAAGATCTCTCTCATCCTGTATTTTTATGTTTTGCTAATTTCAAATTTATGCACATGTTTAAATACAGAGTACCACAAACTCCACATATTTTTATGTATGTTCTTATGAGTATACCATGGGAATAACCTAAATTCAATTCAGAATGGTTTTTCTTAGTTTATTAATGAAGGAAGTACGGAAGTCTCTATAGAATGACAAAACTGTCTTATAACTACTAATTTTGTTTTAGGGAAGAAAGATGAAGCAAACATAGCTGTGAGAAATTACATGAAATATTACATAGTGAAGTTGAAGCTCATATGAAATTGTGGCAAAAGGATTAGAATATGTACGTGGTCTCTTCTTTTGGCATTGTCCTCAAATATAGACAAAGATTTAGAGAAACAGAGTAGAGGCTCTAAAATGCTTTATTGAGATAGCTATTTAAATTTAAGGACAATAATGGTTTATAGAAAAAATTTTGCATAATGTCCAAGACTCTGCGTGGAGGTGTGTGTTGGGGTATACATTGTGTGTGTATCTGTGTGTGTGTGTGTGTGTGTGTGTGTGTGTGTGCATTTTGTGTATCTGTGTTTCTGAAGATCAAAGTTAGGGTATTGTATGTGCTAGACAAGGGTTTAACCACTGAACTTTAGCCGTAGTCCATGACTATATTTTTAGGAAACTTAACATTTAAAATTTTATTTTTGGCTTTGTTTTTACCTGGAAGGATGGAAAGGGCAATATTTGAAGGAAGGAAAACCAAGATTGTTTCAAGGCATTAGTAAAAGCACAGAAGAGGGCAGGTGCTGTGGTAGATATATAGATATAGATCTCAAGAACAGAAAATAAGTAAATGTATAATTCATCACACAAAAATTACTAGTGAAATTCTGAGAGTGAGAAATATAACAAAAGGAGAAGAAAATCTAGCAATGAACAGATAGAAACTAAAGGCAAAGCTTGGGATGCAATGATGTTTAGACTGAATACAGATGGAAAGGTAGCTGAAATCAAGGATAATAAAACAGGAATCAAAGCAATGTTTTTAAAAGTCCATGCCATGTATACTATATTATGTTTTTACTCTTTATTAAAGAATAAGAAACTTAAAATTCTTAGGTAATAGAATTTTTAAATGCTATCAGCTACAGTGTGCATTCCTGATTTATACCATATCATTAAACTTTGGAAAACTATATCATTATGGGACAAAATGTAAAACAATTATCATATTTAACTGTAGCTCAGTATGAATCATTAAAGCTATTTAACTGTCTTCTGAGAGCAATAAATTTATAGAAGTAATTGTCATAGCATTAACCTTGATGCATCATAATAAATGCTCCTCCAACAAATGAAAGTATGAAAATGCAAGTATGCAAGAGATACTAAAATATATGCTATTATCACAGAATGAAAAGGAGAGAGTAACTTGACTTAAAATATGACTCACTACCTCTGTCTCTATTTTAATTAAAATTTTACTGCTTTTTAAATTTGAAATTGAATTAAACTGGATAAAACTAAATTGAATTAATTTGAATTTAGATCTTTCTTAGGTGGTATCAAAATACTTTAAGTTACATATCTTTGTCATGCCAATTTTACCTTCTACATGAAAATGTCTTGATGATGGTGGCTGCAGATTTTTATAGAGGTTTCATTTTAATGGTTAATAGACATTATTTATTTACGACAACAGCAATGAAATGTCAACATTTGATTACATAAAGGTTAAATGGTGATACAGAAGATTCCTGTATTTTATGTTATTTCTGGTAGAAACTTTTAAAATTAATACTTATTACAATAGTACTTTTACTTATATATTTAAAGTAATATATTATTAAATACAACAGGATGATTTTAATTGATGATTTTCCCATGTCTACAAAGTCCAGAAACAGCTTTAATGCACCTTGAAAATTAAAAGAAAAACAACGAAAGAAGAAGCAACATGAGATTCATTAGTAACAAAGCATTTTTTTCCTTTTGTCTATTCACATAAATAAAACACTGGCATTTCTGAGATATTTCAGTCAAATAGCTACTTGAATTTAGTCTAACTCAAAAGCAGACTTTTAAAAAAATACTCCTGTGACTTACTTGCCCAAATTTCTAGCATTTATTCTGTCTTTGGAGCCTAAAATGATGACTGAACTTGATTATCTGGTTATTGGTCTAACCCAAAGGAAAGATATTTTTGGAAATTTTTCTTTTCTAAATTTGAGTGGATTTTAAAAGTTGATATTTTTAGAAATTGGGGGGAAAGATAAATAAAATTTAATTTAATATGTGTTAACAATAAGTTAAGAAATCTCTTTTAGGCAAATGATGTTGGATAAAGTCACAAAGAATGGGGAAGTTTTATCACAGTAATTGTTTCAAGACTTTCCGTAGGGCATGGTGGCCCACATCTGCAATCCCAGGGACTCAGGAGGTGGAAACAGGAGGATCACAAGTTCCAGACCAGAGGCAGTCTATATAATTTAGCAAAACCCTGCTTTAAAAAAAAAAAAAAAGAAAAAAAAAGAAAAAAGGCTGAGGGTGCATCTCAGTGGTACAGCACTTGCAAAGCATCCAAATATACAAGTGTGAGGCTCTGGATTCAACACACAGTACAAGGGAAAAAAAAAGACCTTCATTATTGGTATTTGTTTGAGGCACTTTTCTTCATTGTTCTTTTTTAAAGGTGATTTTCCTAGTATAGAGTTCAAAGAATTGTTTGACTTTCTCTCTCAATGGCCATATTATAGCCAGTAAAATTTTGGCGTTTAGCACCGAGTGAAATCAGGTCACTTTTAATGTAGGCATATCTTAGTTATACTAAACATATAGGATTAAGTCTACAGCCATACAACCTTAATATTTAATCCTGTCTGGTCTCAGAACCTAAGCCAGGGTTGGCCTGCTTAACCCTTGGATGGGAGACTACCTGGGAGTACCAGGTGCTGTAGGCTTGGAAGAAGAATCTGGTAGCCAACTCCCGAAACAGTCAGTCATCAAAAACCCTGTGAACAGTGGTGAATCACTAACATAGTGCCAGGCTAGGTACCATGTTGGAGAGTGTTTTGTTCTCTTGTACATAGTGTTACTAGGAATCAGACTCAACTTGAGGGCACCTAACAACAGACAACAAGAACAAGAAAGACAAGAGAAAGATATCCCGCAAATATCAATATCCTGGGAGGAGCCCTAGAAATGTACAATGTGAGGATATGGCTTAGAAATGTAGTAAATTTTAAAACTATTTTAACTTAAATTGGTAAAGATTAACCTCTTTACATTTCAGTTACCCTTGACCCTTTCCTTTAGGTTTATTGAAGAATCTATGGATGTGTGGAACAACTGGGATGGATCTAAATGACATTATACTGATAGAAAATGTTTGAGGAAATACTATGATTTCATTTATAAAGCATTTGCATGGTAATACCACTTCAATGATAAATAATAGAGAAGTTTTTACTAGCAGTTGTTGTTGTTGTTGTTAGGTGCCTTCGAGTCGAGTCCGACTCATAGCGACCCTATGTACAGAAGATCGAAACTTGCTGATTCTGTGCCAGGCAAGCGATCTTATTTATGTTTAAGCCCATTGTTGCAGACACCATGTCAATCCATCTGGTGGAGGGTTTTCCTCTTTTGCGTTGACCTGCCACTCTTCCAAACATGATGTCCTTCTCCAGGGGTTGATCTCTCCTGACTACATGTCCGAAATATGTAAGACGCAGTCTGGCCATTCTTGCTTCCAAGGAGCACTCTGGTTGCACTTCTTCTAGGACAGATTTGTTGGTTCTTTTGGCAGCCCATAGTATATTTAATAGACGTCTCCAGCACCACAATTCAAAAGCATCAATTCTTTTTCTGTCTTCCTTGTTCAAAGTCCAGCTTTCACAACCATATGATGAGATTGAAAATCTGAAGAGCAAAGAAACACATACTAGCAGTTAGGGTTATTGGAATCGTATGATTGTTGACAGACAACACAAGAGAGTTTATTGTGATGAAACAATGAATAGATGAAGTCTCATGGAACTACACACGTGTATGCTCAAGTATGTATAGAAAAACCTGATGGAGACGAAATAAGACCCATAGAGAAACTAATTTTATTGCTCCAATACTATTTTCTCCTGGTTTTCATAATATACACATTTTGTAAGTTCTTTTCATTAATGGAAGTTGAATGCACTCTGCTACTTATGCAACTTTCATACCTAAAAAGTTCTTAAACAAAATGATCTTCAAATATTTGTAATGTTTCAAAGGTCTCTCATAAGACAAGAAAACGTAAGCTAAATCTATAATAGGAAAATAATTTTTAGTTATAAGATTTTGGGGGAAAAAAACCTGAAAGCCTGTCAACATATTCTTGAGAAGGCATTCTTCAAATTTTGCTAAAGAATTTAGTGACAATTAACAAGACTACATATTTATTTTCCTGTTATTACTCTACTAGGAATATACTTTAATGACAACTGCAGTGTTGTATGAATACCTTAATCTAGGAGAGTGATTGAACTAACTATGGTGAATTCAGTCTAAAGAATATTACGCAGCTGATAAATAGAATGAAGAATATGCTTATGAAGTGATATGGATTGTAAAGTTGCATTACTTATGGCATAACAAGGAACTTAGTATTATTTTTTCCTCTTATCATTTTTATTTTCCCTTATACCTAGTGTATTTTAAGATCACTTTGAAGCTGGGGATGTGGCTCAGATGGCAGAGCACTTTCTTAGCATATTCAAGGCTTTGGGTTCAACCTCTCATATCAAAATAAATTAAATTAATTGATTAAAAAATTAAACCTAATTCTTTATTTTACTTTATAGTACTCTTTTAGTCTCCTGTGAAACATCCTTTCTTTATTCTGTAATACAAAAGAAGTACATGCTGATTCAGAAACTGTCATCATTTCCTGCCCATCCTTCAGTAAATAAATAACAAAATCCTTTAAAAATGCAAGTAATTTTTATAATAACACGGGAGCACATGCCCTATTTTGTCATCAGGAGAATATGCTCATGAAAGGCACATTTTCAGTCTTTCACATATAAGTGTGTCATCCTGTACATCAAACATAAAACACCAAGTATTTTCTGAAGAAGTGTGTGTTGGAGCTATTGCATTATATACTGGGGATTCACTGATATAGAAGAGAGATAGTGGAAAGGGCTGTTAAATAGAAAAGCACATTAAGAAAGACTTTAGATAGTTTTCCAAAATGTTCAGAGCCTCCAACGTCAATATTCAGACATTGTCAAATAAGTAGAAAAGTGTCAATAATAGGTAGTTTGAGAAAAACATCCCTTAATAAAAGATAGTACGTATGGGAATGGGAGAATTAGAGACACTAAAGTGGTCTGAATGAAAAAAAGAGTATCTGGCTGTAGGCAACAACAATTAGTAAAGAAGAAGGAGCTGATCTGATAAATATGTTAACTCTGTAGACAGTTGTAAGGATTCAAGGAATTTGTGGCTAATCCAGGAAAAACATGACAAAAAAACATGACAAGAAGTAGAAGTAGCACACACAAGCTTTATTGGGAAATACCTCCACAGGTTTGCATGTTGAAAAGTCCTTCAGAGAACTGCTCCATGCAAGACTGCTGCATATAGGGAGGAGCAGGGCTCCAAAACAGTCAGAAAGGGAGAAGGGCAGGGAATTCAACTCCCAGGGGAGGGGAGTCCCAGGGGAGGTTGTGTCCCTTAGCAACATGATGGGTAGACACTATGTCTCTGGTCTCTGATAACTTGCCAGAGTAAAACATATAAACTAGCAGAAGAATATAGAAAATGGCCAAATTGTCCAGGTAAAATGAGGAGAACTTCTGTTGTTTTTGGGTGTCATTGAGTTGGGTCCCACTCATAGTGACCCTATGCACAACAGATGAAACACTGCCCTACACTGTGCCATGCGTGGGCACTATGTCTGTGCTTCTCTGCTATTCATAGGGTTTTCAAAGGCTGATTGTTTTTGGGGAGTGGGCTGCCAGGTTCTTGGGCAATCTCTCACATAGGAAATGAAGGTGGAAAACACTTACTTATGGATTCAAGGAAATCATCAACATCACAGAATCCATATTAAAGAGCAACAGCTGTAAAGGCATAATACGTGGGACAGAGACTGTTGGGCCTCAAAATCCACTAGAGGTATTAAATGATACATCTTTGAGAAACCTGTGCAAAGGTAAAGTGAACACTAAGGCTTTGATCCATGCATCAAAGAGTATTTGAACTGGAGGTGAACCTTTCAAGTGTAATGAATAGAGTAAGTCTTTTTGTCATATATTCATGACTTTGTTGTCATGAGATTTATTGTGGAGAGAAGCCAGAGAAATATAGTAAGCCTGTAAAATTCATTCATCAAAAATATATACTCAGGATTCACCAAAGAATTCATACTGGAAAGAGCTCTTAAAAATGCAATGATATGATAAATTATTTAACCATTTCTCACAACATACTCCATATCAGAGAAGCTATGTGAAGAAAAAATGCATCTCTAATTCTCCAAATTAACCTTTGGTATTGCATGCTATTAGGATAATTACAATTCAAAACAGGTTAAAAAACATGGTATATGTCAAAGGTGCAACAGTACTTGAAAATGGCCAATTATCTTCCAGTTATAAAATACTCAATTATTTGAGATTTTTGGACAGGTACCTCACTATCTTTGTATTTTAAGCTAGAGTTTGAAACATATTAATATTGGGCTTTTGTTACAGGACTTTCATGGTGGTGTCTCAAAAGAAATCAACAGAAAGGAAGGTCTTACTTTATGAAGTGAAGATCATTCCTGACCATGTTCCTCCAGAATTTTAATTTTAGCACTGCTTTTAAAAACTAAATATTTTATGCATGCAAGAGTATTTGGAAAGGGCTCAAAATGAAGTAGAGTTGTGATGTCATTCATGTGCTTACTGTGTTCAACATGCCTTGTCCACATAGAACTCCTGGGGGATGAAGGTAAGGGAAGCTCTACCAACTGACTGATGTAAACCAGGCCAAGACCTTGGAGGGTGGGGTTTTTATTCGAGGACAATAATATGTTCTTAGGGACTAATTATGTCATAGAAATAATGCAGGGGAGATGATGAGGTGGTGGTCAAATACATTGAGTGGTCTAGCATGACTGGTGAAAAATTAGTGTTATCCTTGGAATTAAAAACAGCAGTTGGCAGGGAGGAGAGTTCAAATAAAAAAAATCACAATAGTATGTTTTATTTCTTTTTTAAATGATGAATAACTTTTAACTGCTGGCATTACATTTGCTACTTCCTTATCCAGAATGTATCAGATTTCATTTAGTAATGAGTAAAATTTAATCTTTTTCTCATGACTAAAAATTATAATTAAAATTTAAAAATTGCCTCAAGATATATTGATATTTGAGAGGTATAATTAATATATGAAACATTACTCATGCTCCCTCACCACACATATTGTTCTGATGCATCTTAATTGATTTATTAAGATAATACAATTTTTTACCTAAAAATAAGGTTATTAAAATTCATTACTATGTGGGAACCAAAAAAAGGAAAGCAAGAGTGGCAACACTAATTTTGGATAACTTAGACTTAAACTTCAAACTAATCAGAAGTAAAGAAGAAGGATACTACATATTAGTAAAAGGAACAACCAACCAGGAGTAAATAATGATACTTAATGTTTATTCATTAAATACAGGGGTACTCAGTATCATAAAATAAATTTTATTGGAGATAAAGTAACACATTGGGCCAGACACAGTAATTATGGGAGATTTCAATACCCCATTTTTGCCAACGGACAGGTCATCAGAGCAAAAAACAGCAAAGAAATGAAGGACTTAAATAGCACCATAGATCACCTGGAACTTACAAACATCTACACAAATACCACCCATATGAGGCTAATGCACATTCTTCTCAGCACCACATGGATCTTTTTCTAAAATAGATCACATTTTAGTCCACAAAAATGGGCTCAACAATACGAAAAAAAAAAAAGAAAAGAAAAGAAAAAGAAAGAAAGAAAGAAAGAAAAGAAATCACTACCTGCACCTTGTCAGACCACTATGGAATAAAACGAGAACTCAAAAGCAGGAAAAATTCGGAAATGTCACAAATTCATGGAGACTAAATACTATACTGCTGAATGATCAATGGGTCATGGAAGAAATCAGAGAGGAAATTAATAATTTTCTTCAATCAAATGAGGATGAAATACACTCTACCAAAATTTATAGGGTAAAGCAGAGGCAGTTCTAGAGAGAAGTTCATGACCATGAATGCTTTCATCAATAAAGTAGGGAAGGACCAATTAAGTAATTTAATGATACAACTTAAGTCACTAAAAGGTCAACAAAAATAATAATCTCAAAAGGACACTCATACAGAAATTATAAACATCAAGGCAGAAATATTTCTAATAGAATCCAAAAAGATAATTCAAGACTTAATGAGTCTAAGAGCTGGTTCTTCAAAAAGATTAATCAAATAGATGTTCATCCACCCTGTCTCACCAAAAGAAAGAGAGAAAAATCTCGTATTTAAAAAAAGTAGAGATAAGAATGGGGTCATAACCACTGCTACCAATGAAATCCAGAAGATCATTAGGGAATATTTTGAAAAATTGTACCCCCCTCAGAAATGAAAATACAGAAGAAATAGAAAAGTTCATTAACACTTACCAAAATTAATCCTGGAGGACATATGCAATTTAAACCAACCCCCTACATTCACTGAAATGGACACAGTAATAGTCTACCAACAAAGAAAAGCCCAGGACCCGAGGGGTTCACAGAAGAATTATATAAAATCTTCAAAGAAGAATTAATACTTATTCTCCTCAAGTTATTTCATAAAGTAGAAGGGGTACTTCCAAATGCGTTCTATGAACCCAGTAATATCTTGATACAAAAACTGGGTAAGGACACTTCAAAGAAAGAAAACTATAGAGCAATTTCCCTGATGAGCATTGACCAAAAAATCCTCAGTAAAATTCTGGTAAACTGAATTCAGTAACACATAAAAAAGATTTATACATCATGATCAAGAGGGCTTCATTCCATAAATTCAAGGCTGGTTCAACATATGAAAATCAATGTGATACAACATATTAAGAGATTGGCCAACTGAAGTCACATGATCATCTCAAGTGATGCTGAGAAGGGCTTTGACAAAATGCCAAGTCTTTTCAGGATAAAATCCCTGGAGAAGATGGGCATAACTGGGAAACACCTCAACATCATAAAGGCCATCTATGAAAAACCTACAACAAATATCATATTAAACAGGGAAAAATTGAACCATTCCCTCTGAGATCAGGAACAAGATAAGGATGTCCACTCTCTCCTCTCTTATTCAATGCTGTGATCAAAGTCCTAGCCAAAGCAATCAAGCAAGAGAAAGAAATCAAGAGGATACAGACAGGCAAAGAAAGGTCAAATTATCCTTATTTGTGAACAATATGATCCTTTACCTAATGGACCCCAAAAAATCCTCTAGGAAACTCTTAGAGCTAATTAACTCCTTCAGCCAAATAGAAAGATACAAAATTAGCATGCAAAAATCAGAAGCCTTCCTTTATACCAATAATGAACAGGAAGAGATGGAAATTTATACACATCCCTATCACAATAGCCTACCAAAAAATTGAATATTAAGGAATCAATCTAACCAAATACCCTAAAGATCTGTACAAGGGAAACTTTAAAACACCAAAGAAACTGCAGAGGATACTAGAAGATGGAAGTACCTCCCTTGCTCATGGATTGGGAGAATCAATACTGTAAAAATGACTATACTACCAAAAACCAATTTACAGACATAATGCAACCTCCATTAAAATTCTAATGACAGACTTTGCTGCAGAAATAGAAAAAATAGTTCTAAAATTTATATGGAAACGCAAAAGACTGTGTATAGCCAAAAGAATCTTAAGCTGCAAAAACAGTGTTCCAACACATAAGCATAGGAAAGCAGTTAATTAACAAGACTCCGATTGCCCAGGAAATGACCCCAAGAATTGACAAATGGGATTTCATGAAATTAAAAAACTTCTGTATAGCAAAGGAAAGAATCAACAGAGTTAAGGAAGAATCCACTGAATAGGAGAAAATATTCTCATCCTATGCATTTGACAGAGGACTAATATCTAGAATATACAAAGGCCATAAGAAAGCAAATTCTAAGACAAGAAATAACAGAATACATAAGTGGGCAAAGGAAATGAACAGACAGTTCTCAACTGAAGAAGATTGAAGGGCCAAGAAATATTTAAAAATGCTTCATATCCATAGCCATCAGGGAAATACAAATAAAACAACAGAGATTCCATCTCACTCCAATAAGATTGGCCAAGATCAACAAAACAAATAATAACAAATGCTATTAAGGATGTGGAGAAAAGGGAATTCTTTAACACTGCTTGTGGGACTGTAAATTGATTAAGTCACTTTGGAAATCAATATGGAGATATTTTAGAAAATTAAGAATAGAACTCTCATAAAATCCAACTCTTCCACTTCTGGGAATATAGTCAATGGGAGATAAATTATCATACCATAGAGACACCCTCATTTCCTTATTCAACGCAGCACTTCTTACAACAGCAAAGATACAGAAGCAACCAAGATAGATGTCCAACAGTAGAGGAGTGGATTAAAAATTGTGATTATACATATATATATATATATGTTATATGAATATATATGAATAATATATATTATATATATAATGAAATACTACTCAGCAATAAAAAAGAATGAAATAATGTCATTTACAGCAAAATGGGTGGAACTGGAAAATATCATCCTAAGCAAATGGACCCAGGCCCCAAAAGAGAAATTACCATATATTTTCACTCAAATGTGGGAGCTAAATCAAACTTAAAGGAAGAATATATCTATATTTATATATTTATATCATTCTCTGCTTCTCTGTTATTCACAGAGATTTCAATGGCTGTTTGTTTCTTGGGAGTGGGTTGCCATGTCCTTCTTCTAAGCCCACAGTACCTGGTGTTCCCAGGTGGTCTCCCATCCAAGTGCTAACCAGGTCTGACCCTGCTTAGTTTCTGAGATCTGATGGGGTCAGGTGCCACAGTGGTACAGCTGCAGATATATGTTTCTGTGATGAGAACAGCTATACCACCAGTTTTTAAGATATTAACAGAGCCACCTGTGGTGTACAAGTTTCAGCTGAGCTTCCAGACTAAGACTGACTAGCAAGAAGAAGCAGCAGCCTGCTACCAAAACAATTATTAAAATTACTTTTAAATAAGTATTTATTTATGATATTGAACATCTCTATAATTGTTTTAATATTATGGTTATATATCTTAATTATAAAATCATATAATTGTTATGATCATTATTCATCGCTATTAATTTCCTAGCATTCTAAATTATTTTTGAGAGAAGTTATGTTTCTGCATGACAAAGGACTTACTAATGTAATTCATACTCAAATCACAGTAAAGAATAGTTTTCCTAGAAAAGTTTACCTACTTTAATTGCAACCATTAATTTTAGGAAACCAAAATGAGAGTTACTCATTTAAATGAAAGAACCAATATCTTCCTTTCAGATATTTAAACATTTTGAGATTTGTTTCAAGATCATTACTTAAAGAAGAAAACTTGCACATGCCAAATATATCATATGAATAATAATTTGTTTA
>VMDO01013120.1:0-28960 GCA_007922755.1 Pedetes capensis | reverse complement strand
TGTAGACAGCAACTAAGGAAAGATTTTCACTCTTGTAAAACAGAGCAGAAGAAATAGCTTTTCTAAGCTGTTTCAGATGTCTTCGTATCCTAAGTCAGTACTTACCAAGTGGCTGATTATATCCTGCAGCATTTCAGAGAAAAATGAATGCTGCTGGATATTGATTGTGCTGTCCAGTTGCAAAGGTAAGTGTGCATTTGCCTTACATCTCTACTCTTGGTTTTTGAAATATTATGATATGTAATTACAAAATAAATATACACTGAGAGTAATGGTGCTGTGTATTTTCGTTAACATATCCCTGTACTGCTAAGGTCATGAATGCCAAAATTGCTAAAATATTTGTCAGGTTTGGAATTTCCAAAGGTGAAGATTTGTATGTTTTAAGATTAATTCAGAAATCCACAGGAAAGAATATTGTATGGTGATTAACTTCTTACAATAGAGGTCAACATTTTCAATTTTATAAATGGAATCCGAGTTGCTTTTAAGATTATACAAGCTACCTGTTTTGTGTTCTGCCTTCTCTACTGAAAATTATTCATGTGATTTATAGCTGTAAATATCATCTTATCAATGTTTTCATGCTTAATAGTCACAGAAATGAAATGACTTATTTTCTACAGGACTTGAACACTAATTACAAAGAGAAGACTTTGGGGAAATATGCATGTTAATAAACATTTAATTGATTAATGAAAGAGTGCTCTTTTATCTTATATGGGCTCACAGAATGTACAGAAGAAAAAGGCTGTCAGTGACTTTTATAACAGTAATAAAGGAATTTTCATTTTGAAAAAAAATGATTTATATTCATTATTGGATAACAATCCCTGTTAAAAATCCATGAAATACCTAGAAATTCTTTAGAAAGTAATTTGCAAAATTAGATATACGAGGGAAAAAGTAATATAAGCAAAACTATTTTCTTCTTTTTTAAAAATATTCTGTTTTAGTTTCTAGAGATCAAGTGCAGGGCCTGGTGGCTGCTAGATAAGAGCTCTATCACTGAAGTACACACCTTACCTTATTTTTTATTTTTATTTTTATTTTATTTTGGTACTGGGGGTTGAACACAGGGCCTTGCGCTTGCATGCTTTGGAAGTACTGGACCACTGAGCTGCACCCCCAACCAATTTTTTTTTTATTTACTTTTTGAGACAGGGTCTTGCTAAATTACGCAAACTGCCTCTGGTCTTGAACTTGTGAGCCTCCTGCCTCTGCCTCCCAAGCTGCTGGGATTACAGGTATGTGCCATTGTGCCCAATTTGCATCTTAACTTCTTGATAAAATTAACATTGTGAAATATTTGTGGCTCAGTTGATAGAGTGTTGCTCTCTGCTTTCTAGGGCCCTGGGTTCCATCCCCAAGACCACAAAAATGGGAGAAGGCTCTGGCAGCCCACTCCCAAAAAAATCCTGAAAATGATCAACCATTGAAAACCCTATGAATAGCACAGAAGGACTGACATGGCACCAGGCATGGCACAGTGTTGAGGAGTGTTTCCTTCTGTTGTACACAGGGTCGTTATGAGTTGTATCTGACTGGATGTCCTCTAACAATAACAAAAATTTTTTAAAGGAAATGTTTCCTTATAAACATACTATTACAAATGAATTGCACAGTAAACATGGTCAGTAGTCATAAGCATTTACTTTTTCTTTGTTTTTTTTTTTCCTAAGGTACTGGTAGTATTAGAAATATTCCTTTTAGCTAGTCACCATGACACAAAGCTTTAATCACAGAGACTCAAGAAGCTGAGGTGTGAAGATTGCAAGTTCAAGGCTAGAGGCAGCCCATTCAAGTTAAAACTACCTTGTGTTAAATGACTGACTAACTGACTGACTGACTGACTGAATGAATGAATAAATAAATAAATAAATAAATAAATAATGAGGCTGAGGGTGCATCTTAGAGGTAGAGTACTTGCCTAGCAGTTGCAAAGCCATGGGTTCAAACCCCAGGCCTGAAAAAAATATTTTCTTTTAAATTCTTCACAAAAGAGTTTCTACTTACATAATATGGTATAGAGCTTCAATCTTATACTTTACTCAGATGTTATATACAATATGTTTTAAAGATTTATTATATGCTTCTAATTGGTTAAATATTAGGCCAAGATTTTCTCCTGTTCTGTTAGCTATCTCTTTGATCAGCTGATTATTTCTTTTGCTGTGTAGAAACTTCATAACTTCTTACTCTCTATTTCATTGATATCAACATTTTTTTAGATTACACATATGACGAAGATTATGTGGTATTTATCTTTATGTGCCTGACTTCTTTCTCTTAGCCTGTCTTCCAAGATCACAATCATGATGAAATATCATCTGACTCCCATTGTTGTTGTTAGGTGCCATGGAGTCCTGGTCTAACTCTGAATGTCCCTCATAGAGTTTTCAATGGCTGTTTTTCAGGATTGCCTCAGGCGTGGATTGAAACAACCTTCTCTCATTTCTGTGGTGCTAAGAATCCAGCCCATTTTACAGCCAATATGATTCTTTACATATTGAGTCATGTCACATCTACAAATGGAGCTCTTAGGGGCCCTACTACATTCCTATCATTAAGGTCAACTCTGCTTTGAGGAGGCAACTCTTGCTCATTTGTCCTTTGAATGTCTTCCAACCTGGAGGAATCATTTTGGCACAACAATGACTGATTCAAAATGGCTCAACCAATCCACTTTAGCTTGATGTCAATGTTTATGTGCTCCATTTCACTTTTGGTGGTTTCTAATTTTCCTAGATTCATACTATGTCCATTCCACATTCCGATTATTAATGTATATTTACAGTTCATGATTCTCATTTTGAATCATGCCACATCAGTGAATGGAGGTCCTTGGGGCTTTACTCCATTCCCATCACTTAGGTAGACTCTACTTTGAGGAGGCAACTCCTCCTCCCCAGTCATCTTTTGAGAGCCTTCCAATCTGGGGGGCTCATTTCCTGGCACTACATCTGACAGTACTTCTCTGTTATTCATAGGGTTTTCAATGGCTAATTGTTTCTGGAGTAGGTTAGCCATGTCCTTCTCCCTAGTCTGTTTTAGTCTGGATATCATTAATGTCACATACAAATAAAACATTTCTAAAGGTCATTCAAAAGCAACTGTAGCAGTATTTGGATAGGGAACTGCCAAAACATGAAGCTAAATTCAGAAGAGTATGTGGAAACAGGGAGATCATGGTTGATATCAAATAGATACTAGCCAAAAGCAGAGAATATCTATGTTTTTATTGACTATCCAAAGCATTTGACTGTATGGATATCAACAAATTATGGATAACATTGCAAAGAATGAGAATACCAGTGCACTTAATTGTGCTCATGAGGAATCTGTACATGATCCAGGAGGCAGTTGTTCAAACACGACAAAGAAATGCTGCCAGGTTTAAAGTTAGGAAAAGTGTGTATCAGGGCTGTAAACTTTCACCATACCTCTTGAGCAAATAATCTGAAAGCTGGACATTATGAAGAACATAGCGTCGTGATTGGAGGAAGACTCGTTAACAACATGTATTGTGCAGATAACACAACTCTGCTTGCTTAAAGTGAAGAGGATTTGAAACATTTGCTGATGAAGATAAAAGAACACAGTTTTCAGTATGGATTGTGCCTCAACATCAATGAAAGAGAAATCCTTACAAGGGGTCAGTGTGCAACTTAATCATAAACGGAGAAAAGATGGAGGTTGTCTAAGATTTTGCTTTACTTGTTTCTACAATCAACTCCCATGGAAGCAACAACAAGAAACCAAAAAAAAAAAAAAAAAAAAAAAAAAAAAAAAAAAAAAAAAAAAAAAAAAAAAAAAAAAAAAAAAAAAAAAAAAAAAAAAAAAAAGGCATTGCATTGGGAAATGCTGTTTCAAAAGATCTCTTTAATGTGTTGAAAAGTAAGGATGTCACATTGAAGATGAAGGTGTGTTTGACTCATGCCATAGTATTTTCAGTTGCATTATATGGTTGTGATAGCTGAACGCTGAATACAGGAGACAGGAGAAGAACTGATGTTTTTAAATTATGGTGCTGGAGACGAATATTGAATACATCATGGACTGCCAAAAGAATCAACAGATCTGTCCTAGAAGAAGTGCAACCAGAGTGCTCCAGGGAAGCAAGGATGGCTAGACTTCATCTTACATATTTTGGACATGTTGTCAAGAGGGACTAATCCCTGGAGAAGGACATCATGTTTGAGAGAGCGGCAGGTCAACAACAACAAAAGAGGAAGACCCTCACCTAGATGGATTGGCACATTGGCTGCAACAATGAGCTTAAACATAAAAAACAAAGATTGTTTACCTGGTACAGAATTGAGGAACATTTTCTTGTGTCGGGCATAGGTTCATTATGAGTCAGACTCAACTGGAGGGCACCTAAGAACAACATATTTGACAGTGCTTCTCCGTTATTTATAGGGTTTTCATTGGTGAAATGTTTCTGGAGCGGGCTGCCAGGTCCTTCTTACTTGTCTGTCCTAGTCCGGAAGTTCAGTTGAAACCTTTCCACCATGGATGGCCCTGATGGCATCCAAAATACCAGTGGCATAGTTTTCAGCATCACAGTAACATGTAAACCATATATATATATATATATATATATATATATATATATATATATATATATAAAAAATAAAATCATACAACTTTGCCTTGTTTTTTTGTATAGATTAATAAAACCACTAAAAGCTCTTACTGATGTGGACTGTGGATTGCCACATGTGAATTACTATCACTTCCATAATTCTACAACATATAATTGTATTATAGTACTTATCCAATCCAATAGAGTATTTATATTTAATCCAATGACTCCTGAGTTGTAGTGGAAGTATACCTAGTATAATGAAGTTTTTGTTTAAAGAATGTTATTTATTGTCTCTCCCAAAAGTGTCATAAATTCTGATTGCAGAGTTGATTAATCCACATCTCAGCATAATCATCAATGCAACAGATTTCCCTGTTTGTGCATCCACTGTTAACACTTTGGTGGAAGCCTGCCTCGTAGCAGAGTATGGCTGCACTCACTTAGCCTTTGGCAGCATTCAGAGTCCATTTATTAGATGTTCTGTTTATATCATATTAGAGTATGCAGCATTTATCCTGCGTAACTAAGAACTGGGGCAACTCTCCCCAGCCTACAAGAGCATGTGGAACACATTCATATGAACACAATTCTGACTGTGTCAGCAAGGGACTGAAAGGGTCAAGGATGCTAGTGTTGGGGACTACAACGGTCTAGTTGGAAAAAACATGAGGGCATATTTAGCCCTCGTCTCATATTTTAATTTCAACAGTTATTTGATATTTGTACATTTTGATATATTTCTTTTATAATATTTGTAGGGTTCACTGAATTTATTTATTGGAGTTATATGGCTTGCGCAGCACAGTGCTTTTATCAAGAAAAAAGCTTATTTTGCAAAGTAGCAGAATTGTAAAAGAAGAGTATTGATTTTTACATTTGCAGCATTAGGTTAATACTCTTCAAAACAAAGGGACTGTTCACTAGATCTCACAGTTATGTGGATAGTCCTTGGACTAAAGTGGTATCCTTATATATGCATTTGGGTCTGGGGTTTAACTCATTTAGCAGACTGCTTGCTTGGTGCGCTCTGAGGCCCTTACTTCCATCCCTGGCACCATAAAAACAGAAAGATCTGTCAGCCCACTCCTGAAACAATCCACCATTGAAAACCTGATGAATAGCAGAGAAGTACTGACATAGTGCTGGACAAAGCACAGTGCAGGGGAGTGCTTCATTCTGTTGTACACAGGGGCACCAAGAGTTGGATCTGACTTGATGGTACCTAAGAACAACAACAACAACAACAACGAACATTGCCATTAATCTCCCTCAAAATACCCTCCTGGTTTTGAACACAATCTTATCATTCTTGCTACTTTCTGAGTGTGTCTGGAAATTCTCTTTTGTGACTATTTTTTGTTGCACTGTTGCGGATACCTGGATGAATTCAGAACATTTGCCATTCATGGTCATTTTGACTTCGGGGAAGAACCAGAATTCTTAGGGTGCCAGATCTGGTGAATAAAGTTGGTGAGGAAACATTTTAATGTGTATTTGACAAGAATTGTCACATTAGAGGTGTTGTCTGTAATCCATGACTTAGGGCCACTTTAAAACACACCTTCTCTCAGTGGTGGCTCACACCCCACTCACCATACTGAACTGGTTGAAACTTGTCATACAGTGTTACTAAGCTTAATTTGACAATGAACTTAGTGGCCCTTTCTACAAAAATTTCCAGAACCTATGTTCACAGGAGAGTCCTTCTATAGTCTAGCGTAGTGACTTACACTACAGAGTCAAAAGCCACACTGACTCTTTTATGTTTATTCTCACAAACAAAATCAGAAACATACCTGTATTTAATCATGAGCAATGTAAGTAAAAATGTTAACTGATGAATATGTTAAATAAATAAATGTAAATAGAGCAGTGTGTTTTAATTCTCCAAACCATTCTGCACCTGTCCTTGTAGTGCATGAGATTTTCTGTAATTTGCCTCAATTCCCACACGAGTCTTGAGTTCCAGTGTGATTTCAAGTGATTTGGATCTGCAGAACATGGCCTTCAACATAACTTTTTCCATGTGGCTTCTCAGCTGCTGCTGGGAAGACCTTTGCAATAATTCCTGGGTTTGTTAAGTCCTAAATAGTGTGAATAAACATAATTATGAGATACTGTCATTTATGAGAGAAAAGGTTGCCAGATTGTGACCCTAAGATGTAGAATTCGTGGGAATGTTTAGAAGGGCAGCCAAAAGCAGAACTATAAAAGTAAATTTAATGCCAACATTTTAAAACTCTACTTATGGCCTATCTGCTTCAGAATTTCCAAAGATACTCACTAAAGATCCAGAATATTGAACTCCACCTTAGACAGACGGAATTTACTTTAAAGTTTGTTTTTCCCCATAGATCCTTTATTTGACTCAAAATCATACTAAACTTGACAATCATTTGTTTCCTTTGCTAGTTTTCTATGACTGTACTCTGAACAAATTCTACACAATGTGGCATTAGTTGTATGTCGCCTGAGAGAGATATAACTAAAAACAAAATTACTCTAATCATTTTTGGGGTGGGGGGCAGATATCAGTTCTACTTAAGCTAGTACTGTTAGTAGTTTTCCCCCAATGATGTTGTATGCTAACACCCCATGCCCAGTTTCTAAATTTTAGGACCCAAATTTGTTTATGAAAATGAAAACTTGAGAAAATAAAATGAAAACAGTGAGTAGGCAGTGTATATTTTTAACTAGTATAGGGAGATGTATGCTGAAATTTAGAAGTTTAGCAGGCTTTAGGAACCCAACATATGCTTAGGAAACTTTGAATACAATGGAATTTTAAAATACTAAATCTACTTTAAACAATGAGACCCAATTTACAGCTGTATTTGCACATTAACTAACCATTGTGGTTGTTAGGTGCTGTTGAGTTGTGTCCAATGCATAGTGATCCTCCTAGGGTCTTCAATGGCTGATTGAATGGCCATATCCTTCTCCCAGTTTTGCCATACTGGAGATTAAACCCGGGTCCTCATAAAGTGTGGAGAATTACTCTATGGTACTGCTTATTTATTTATTAACTATTTTTAAGGATATTTGCTGATACTATACATAATTAAATGAGATTATTTTAGATGCCATTAAAATATACAGCTAAGCCTCATCCCTAACAAAATCACAAACCAAAATATTTGGAAAATAATATAGGTGCCAAATAAATTAGAATTATTTTGGACTGTAGATTTTAAGTATTCACGAGGACCAACATAGAAACACCCTTACCATATAAGATATACTTTTGAATAAAGTATAGATTTAAATATTTGCTGTAGTTCTTTTCTCTCTTTATTCACTTATTTGTTTGTGTGTTTGTCTGTGGTGTTATGTATTGAACCCAAGACCTCTCCCATGGTAGACAAGTGCTCTACCACTGAGCTACATCCCCATTGTATAGTCATTTCATTGCATGCATTCCATACAATGGAATCTTGTGATTTTGTTTCCCTGGATACCATACAGAACAACATCATGAAAAAATAATTGTTATATGGTAATTCTTGAACTATAGTAGCCAACTTAAAGATGAGATAATCAGAATTCAATTTATCTTCTAGTATTTTAAGAGGTTAATGTGACTAGGAAGAAAACATGTTTAAAGACACAAAAATGTAGATATGATGTCCTGGCTCAGGTTCATAGTGTTGATTTGGCTCTGCTCACCTCAGGGTTTTTTCTTGCATTAGATTACTGGACCTCTAAATGCACATACACTATCATTCTTTGATTTTGAGTCACTATGCTAAAAAGCAAGTACACAGAGATATTTATTATTCAATCACTAGATGGCAGTAAATGTGCAGTTCTGAGGTGCTTCAGTTCTGTCCTGCATATGCAAGGAGACCATGAAACTCAGGCAAGATGATCACTGTTTGACAGCTTCTTTTCAAAGGTGAGCTAGGACGAGCAAAGGTCGTATCATAAGAAATCACTACATAGCATAAGACAAGTAAAACATGGAAGCTCCACAATACACTAAGAAATATCTTCAAATAGTGACATAACATATTTTATCAGAGATAGAGTTGTTACCTTCTTATTTTAAACTACAAACAAGAAATAAATAAATAGTACAGTAAACTTATAAAATGGATGAAAAGGCATATAGCTTTCTACACACATCACAGGTTCCTGTATGAAATGCAGTAAATTACTTTTGTAAGTATGTAGCAGGAACTAATAAGAATATTATATCCATTTACCGAGTAAGATTGAATTAGCCCATTGAAGGTAATGGGACAAGGAATCCCATTCCATTATTTCTGATGTTATTATGTCTATGTATTCCATAGCAATACATTCTTCAGAAATGGAACATGCTTCCCAGCATATTCTCACATAATGAATGAGAAAAGGAAATGAGAATAGTGCTAAATGAGTATCTAATCCATTTCCTGTAAATTCTGCTTGTCAGCAGCAGCCACTTGTCACTACAACCACAGCAATGTAGTCATAGTAATTTTGTTGCTCTGTCCATCTAAAGTGCACTTGGTGGAATAGGTTACTTAACATCACCTACAGATTCCCAAACTGGAGTTTGTTATGAAGGGGGAAAACGTTTTTGGCATGTTATTAGGGTTCAGATAAGATATTATAAAGTAACAAACTAAGCAGAAAAGTAGAAACTGCACAACAGGTAAAATTTGAGAAATATGAGTTGAAAGAAAGAAAACTTGTTAAGAGATAGTATATTAGGATTTTGAAGCATGAACATTACCATTGCAAGCAAGATGAAGACCATGCCTCAATGAAGTGATAATGAGTTAATGTTAGACATGATATATTTGAATTTTAGTATATATGTCTGCAGCTGGACCACTGTGATGTCTGATCCCATCAGATCTCAGAAACTAAGCAGGGTTGGGCCTAGTTAGTACTTGGACGGGAGACTGCCTGGGAACATCAGATACTGTAGGATTGGGAAAAGAACCCAGCAACCCACAATCAAAAAACAATTGGCTATTGAAAACCCTATGAATAGCAGAGAAGCACTAACAATAGTGTTTTGTCTTTTGTACCCAAGGTCACCATGAGTCAGACACCGACTCCATGGCACCCCAAAACAACATATATGTCTGCACCCTGAAATCCTGGAGGTAAATTCGAGTTTAATATATACATTTAGAAATCAACAGTCTTCAAATGATACTTATAACTGATAATTTCTTGCATTCATTGAATAAGAAACTACAGGGTATCTTAGGATTCAAGATCATGAAGGTTTTGAAAATCCCTTTTACTCAAGTATCAATAAAGCAGCAAGATTCTTATAAGGTAGCTTCTAAATTGCAGAAAAGATAATTTCTTGAGGATAGCTTATGAAGACATGGAGAGACCAAGAGTTTTCACAGGATTGAAGAAATTAGTGAAATAAGTCTATCATACAGAATTACAAGTATTTACTTTCTCTATTGTAAGAAGGTTTATTTCATGATGAATATGAGATGTGTTCAATGTTCTTTTTTTGTAAAAGTATGTAGGAAAACACTTTTTAAATGTTTTCAATTAATTTCTCCATGTACTAATGCAGAATATTACTTTGGAAAAGCACATCCTGTAGCTGAACAGATAACTGTTCCATAGCCACAGCAGATTGTAATGTCAGCATTTACAGTATCCAGTTGCTCTGAAACATCCGCAGTGAAACAAATGTCCCTATGTGAATTTGCTAGAGGCAATGCATAAATTCTTATTTGCTTATCACTGCCTACAAATCTAATAGTCTGTTCTCAAAACAACATTTAAAGTTTTACCCCAATATAATCTACTTCACTGGTGGTAGTAAACAGCTTGATTAACTAGGCTTATTAATCATAAGATAAAATATAATGATTTTAATTTAACAAGGAAAAAATTGCTTATTTTGTAGTAAGTGTTAATAAAAACATGTTTTTTTTTCAGTGCAGAGCATAATCTACATTATTTCTATGGATATTATAGTAACTGATTAATAATGTAGTAATATTTAGTAGGGCTGGGATTTAGCTCAGTTGGTAGAACGCTGCACTGCAGTCTCTGAGGTCCCAAGTTCAATTCCCAGCACCGCAAAAAATGGGAGAAGGCCCTGGCAATCCACTCCCAAGGCAATCCCAAAACAGTAAGCCATTGGAAACACTGAGGATTGCTATGAGTCGGATACCGACTCGACGGCACCTAACAACAACAACAACAATATTTAGTAATCATTAATATGTAATAATAGTAAAATCTTTCATCTTAACAAGTCCTAGGAAGTATTTCTTATTCTTTCCATTTTATCACTGAGAAGATGTAAATTTATCACATGCCAAAGTTCACAGGGTAGGAAGGTGGAATCGGTGGGATTTAACAGCATGGCATCAGGTATAGTACTTTCGATTAGCTGTAGCAGAATGTCTAGGGTACTAATCATAATAGTGATTGACAAACTTCCAATTCATTCTTAGGTACTCAAATTTTACAGAAAGTGCTCCACAGTGGATGACCAATCCTATCAACAGAGGAGCTAAAATTTGAGGACCACCTGAAATTCAGCACCTTTACGATTATTACTGAATATTTTACTTTTCACTTTAGTAGTTCCTCAGTTATTCCTTTATTAAGAAAAATTTATTGAGATATCTAGTGGTGTTGTTAGGTGCCATTGACTTGGGTCTGACTCATAGCAACCCATTGTAGAAGAGAAGAAAGCACTCCTGGGCACTGTCATGTACACAATATTTTTATTTTTTATGGTGGAGCCACTGTGTTGATCCATCTAGTTAAGGATCTTCTTTTTTTTTTTGTTGACCTGCCACTCTCCCAAACATAATGTCCTTTTCCAGGGATTGGTCCTTCCTGAAAACATGATCAAAATATGTAAGATTCAGTCTAACCATCCTTGCTTCCAAGGAACACTCTTGTTGCACTTCTAGGATGGATCTGGTTGTTCTTTTGGCAGTCCACAGTATATTCAATATTTGTTTCCAGCACCATAGTTCAAAAGTATCAATGCATTTCCTGGCTCCCTTGTTCACTCTGCAGGCTTCACAAGCATGTGATATGACTGAAAATACCATGACATGAGTCAGGCACACCTTCACCTTCAATGTGGCATATTTACTTTTCAAAACTTTAAAAAGTTTTTGTTTTTTGCAACAGCATTTCCCAAAGCAATGCATCTTTTGATTCCCTGACTACTGTTTCTGAGGGTGTTGACTGTAGAATGAAGTGAAACAACATCTTGGGCAACCTCCATCTTTTCCCCCCTTATCATGAAGTTTCTTACTGATCCAGTTGCAAGGATTTTTGTTTTCTTGATGTTGAGGGGCAATCCATACTGAAGGCTGTGATTTTTGATCTTCATCAGTAAAGGTTTTAAACCATCTTCAGTTTCAGCAAACAAGTTGTGTCATCTGCATAATGGAGGCTGGTAATCAGTCTTCCTCCAATCCTGATGGCAACTTCTGGTTCATAAAGTCCAGCTTCTCAGATTATTTGCTCAGCACAGAGATTGAAAACATACGATGAAGGGATACAGCTCGGACACACTTTTCCTGACTTTAAACCAAGCAGTGTTGTTTCCTTGTCCTTTTTGAACAACTGCTTTCTGGTCCACGCATAGATTCTTCATGAATAAAATTGTGTTCCGATATTCCTGTTATTCACAAGGCTATCCATAATTTATTGTGATCCATACAGTCCAATGCTATTGCATAGTCAATAAGACATTATAGATATACTTCTTTTTGGTATTCTTTGTTTTTGGCTAATATCCATCTGACATCAGGAATGATGTCCCTAATTCCACGCCTCCTTAATCTGGCTTGATTTTCTGGCAGTTCCCTGTCAATATACTGCTGCAGTTACATTTGAATGATCTTTACCAAAATTTCACTTTTTGAGATATTAATGACATTTTTCAATAATTTCCACGTCCAGTTGGATCCCTTTTCTTAGAAATAGGCACAAATGTGTATCTTTTACAGCCAGTTGACCAGGCTGCTATTTTCCAAATCTCTGGTCATAAACAAGTGAGCACCTCCAGTGCTGCATCTGTTTATTGAAACATCTCTATTGGTATTCCTGGAGCCTTGTGTTTCATTAATGCCTTTAAGACATCTTCCACTTCTTGCTTTAGTACCATTGATTTTTAATCATACGCAAACACTTGAAATGTTTGATCATCCACCAATTCTTTTTCATATAATGACTTTTTATTCCTTCCATCTTCTTTTGATGTTTCTTGCATTATTTAATATTTTCTCTGTATAATCTGTCATTACTGCCACTTGAAGCTAGAATTATTTTCTTCAACTCTCTAAGCTTATAAAAAACAGATCATGTTCTTCCCTTTTGGTTTACTATTTCCAGCTCTCTGCACATGTCACTTTAATATTTGATTTTATCTCCTCAAGCTGCCCTTTGAATTCTTCTGTTTAGTTCCTTAACTTCATCATGTCCTCTTTTTACTTTATATACTCCACATTCAAGGGCAAGTTTCAGAGTCTCATTTGACATGTATTTGGTCTTTTCGTTTTATCCTGTCCTTTTAATAACCTTATGCTTTCCTTATGAATGATATCTTTGGCACTATTTGACAACTTGTGTGGTCTTGGATCATTAGTGTCTACCACATAAAATCTGTTCTTGAGATGGTCTCTGAACTCAGAATATACTCAAGGTCATACCTTGGGTCTCATATATTTATTAAAATTTTCTTCAGTTTTTGTTTGAACTTGTATATGAAGAGTTGATGGTTTGATCCACAATCAGCATTTAGTCTTATTCTGGCTTCTGATTTTGATCTTTTCTATGGCCTCTTTCCATAAATTTAGTCAATTTGATTCTGTATGTTCCATCTGGTGACTTCCATGTGTATAGTTGTCATTTATGTTGGTGATAAAATGTATTTGTAATGAAAAATTCATTGATTTGACAAAATTCTATCTCTATAGGCATGATAGAATACCAGGTATTCAATGTAATTTTCTATTTGTGATACTGCTTTACCAAGTCTGTGTAACATTTTCCTTGATAATTAGCATCTGAAGAGCATATAATGATTTCACCATATGCTGGTTAAATGGCACAATATGCTTTCTTGGAGAAATGGCAATAATGTGAACATATTCATTCCTTTATGAACATATCCATTCCTTGTATGAGCTAATTTGAAGAAATCTATAACTTAATACAGTACTATTGCTGTTTTTTTAACCTATTGGAATCTTCACCTACTTTTGAAACTTCTTTTATTTATAGGGGAACAGGGGCAAATAAAGCTGTCAGAGTTTTTATATTTCCCTTCTTTTAGATTTCTAATATGAGTATCATATTTATTGAGAGCCAAGTGGTATTTTCTTTGAGATAGTTAATGCATCCCACTGAAAAATGTTGAGGGCAGTTACTTGATCTAGTGATAGGATTCTCTTGACAGGACTCAGTCTGGCACTTAATAGTGTGCTATGGCTACTGCAGATGTGTCTTTGTATCACTCAGTATGAAAAAAGTAATCAAAGCAGGCCTCCAATGTTATAGCGTTAACTGGAATTGAGGACTTGGAGAATGTCCTGGTCTGCACTAAATGGGATGATATATTTATTAGCACCAGGGAACACTTCATTTAGTGGCACTTACAGAGGCAAAGCAAATACAGATAATCCAAGAGATAGCATCCCTTTAATGCTCAATTACTTGTCACCTATCCTGGCTGGATTAGTATAGGCTTCTAGGTAGAAGGAAAATTTATTGTCTTATTGAGGGATATTTTCTTGAGAGTGTGTGTACAAAACTATATATTTTGAAACTTACACATAAAGCTGAACATTACTACTCTGAAGTGAGAGCTTTACTGATGTACAGTTGCACAAATATTAAGAATGTTGTATCATAGATTTTTAAATCATTTGTGAAGTTACAATCTTATAGTGTTCAGGTTTTCTGGTACTCAAAGGACCTTCATGCCCTACCTTCTCTTCTGCATGCCATTTTTATTTGAAGTTCAAGATGAAAGACTCCTTTAATGCTGCTATCTAACATACTTGAAGACTTTTAGATACTACAATCTGGTTAAACTAACCTTTAATCAGAAGACAATTTTATATATTAATATATTCTCAAAACCTAGTTTTGATCCCTGGTTTTATTTGCTAAATTAAGACAATTTTAGAAAGCATTTCAAAAGGGCTCATTTATTTCATGATATGTATAATGTATAATTATGTTTTTCCTAATGCATTGAGAATAACTAAAAATGAATGAGAATAATGCTTTACTATATTAAAACTTTTATTTAAGTAAAATAATAAAAAATGCTTAATCTCCCTATCCATTTGTAATACATGGAACAATAACAGAATATTCTTTCCAAAATTTACTCCTGTATTCATTAGTTCCATTAAGGACTCACACAGATCACTGAATTTGTCATATTTCCTATAGTTAAATCTTAATTTACTACAAAGAAGTGAAAAGGATTAACATTATGGAATACTTGAATTTTAACATCTGCATCAAACATTTTCATAGGCACAATGTTTATTCTTCTTACCCTTGAGAGATCAATGACATCATATCAGTTCCATGCACTGGAATATTAAAGCATAGGATTGAACAAATTTGAATGTACAAGACAATAATGGATAAGAATGCAACCTCTTTTCTGATACCGTCTTATCATATTAAAGATATTTAACTAGATGAGTTCAATTGCATAGATGAGTTATAATTACCTAACCTCTCTCTTGACATCTGATCTTGTCAGATATTGGATGCTAAGCAGGGTCAAACTGGTTATTCTTGGATAGGAAGCCACCTGGGAATACAGGGTGCTGTAGGCTTGGGAGAAGGACCTGGCAGCCTACTCCTGAAACACTCAGCCATCAAAAACCTTATGAATAGCAGAAAAGCACTGTCAGTAGTCCCAGGGCATGGCACAGGGTCTGATTGTGTTTCATTCTGTTGTACATAGGGTCACTATGAGTCGGACCTGACTTGATGGCACCTAACAACAAAAACAAAAACCTCTAAAAGTGAAGAGATATTTTAGCAATATGGACTATGGGAATGAGCCTATGGGTTTGCCAAATCCATGTGTTACCGTGTAGCCATAACTACACATATGTGAACATGAGTATACAAGGAATTGTTTATTGATGGCCTGGCATATCCTGTGATGGGCTGGTGGACATTGGCATGGGAACCACAGGGTTACAGGCTGAACAGAAAAATAGGACTCAGGAGCTACAGAAAACACGGACTTACAGGTTGTGATAATCAGAGAACATGTCAAGAAGTGTACTTCTGTAGCAGTATCCTCACCTATAAGTCTATGCAGGGAACTTAAATATGTGTTTGAATTAGTCAAAGAGCACTCAAAGAACAGCTTCCCTACAGGCTGTACTTCTGCAGCTCTTGAAAATACCAGCAATTGGATATATTACAATTAAGAAAATTCTAGGTTCCAAAAACTCACCAAAGTCAGAGCCAGTCTTTGATGAATTCAAGGATATCAATGATTCAAGTGAAAATAAGTATAAAACTCATGAAGAAATTATTAGAGAGGATTAATCAGCAAGGGCTCAGTGATAGTGGCTGAGACTATTGAAGGACACAGCAAGGCCTGCTCTGCTGCCTTATCCTTGCATTTTCCGTTTTTCTTGATGGTCCCAACTTTGCCTCAGATTTGGTACTTTGGGATTTTCTATCTCACCTGTGTGAAACCTCTTCCTTTAGATGTCCCTATACCCTGCCTCAAACTGTTTAATGGCTAAAGCCTTTCAAAATGTTCATATGCATCACAATTTCTCTTATTCCGTTAGGTACTATGTTATGTGTTATGCTCTGTTTTTCTCCATGATTTCCAACACACACACAACACACACACACAAAACACATACACACATATTAATTCTTCCAGTTACTTTCCTGAGACAGGACTGTAAATTCCACAAGTGTGTTCTTGTATGAATTTTTATCATTCCTGTATTCCAGTGCCTACAGTGAGTAGTACTTAATTATAGTTGACACTCATTTAAAGGTAATGGCCCTCATTTTCACACTACAGCAGATTTATAAAACTTTCTCCAAGGTAATGGGACTACACTTCAGAGTCCTGTGCTTGCTTTATCTTAATGCAAGGATCAAGACAATGGGTGGAAGAGAGTCCAAGTTTAAATTCAGTGAGCAGTTCCTGATCAAGATGGACTGGAGGCATGTGTAAAACAACATGATCCAAAAGAGCAATGAAGTGGTCAGAAAGGAGGGAGATGACAAAGAAAAAAACAAAGTAAGAACAATAAATTCAACTGAAGAAAAATCCTGGTAAATATAAGAAGGTAAAATTCTACAGAAAAAAAACATGATGCAGAAGCTATGGGAAATAGAATATAGGTGTTTCAGACTTTCTCATAGATCCTATCTGCAAAGCACAACATCATTCCCTTCTGTAATAAATTGAAAAATGCATTTATCCAATGATTTTGTACATTTATTGCAGAACTTTGATTAAAGTATAAACTGTCAAAATGATTTTATTTGGCACCTGATTAGTTCCTTTTGATATGATATCTAGAGATTGCATGCCCACTAACACCCCCTATGAATACTTGCAAATACATGTTCAATTCCATGCACAGCCCTTCTGACACCCACACCCACACACCTATACATACACTCACACACAAACTCTACATAAAGATTATATAAACGTTTCTTTCCTGATGTTTATACATTGATGATATGTTGTTGTTAAGTGCCATCCAGTAGGTATCTGACTCAGAGTGACCCTATGTACAATGGTTGAAACAGTATTGTTAGTTCTTCTCTGCAATTCATAGGATTTTCAATGGCTGATTGTTTTTGGGAGTGGGTTGCCAGGACCTTCTCCCAAGCCTACAGTACCTGGTGTTCCCAGGTGATCTCCCATCCAATTAGTAAGCAGGCCTGACCCTGCTTAGCTTCTGAGATCTGAAGGGATCAGATGCCACAGTGATATGGCTGCAGGCCACACATTGAGGATATAGCACATATTAAATTTTATAAAGATGTACTTTAAAGGGAATTTGGGAAAAATAGAAGAGATTAAAATGTTCACAAGGACATATGTTTCATGTACTCACAGTATGGAAAGAATATAAAATTTTCCAGGCAGATAAAATAAGAAAACTTGCATTTGTGCATATGTGAATGAACACTCAGAAATACTGACATCAAATGTATTTGTATTTCTTTTTTCAAATTTATTTGTTTTTTAAATAATAGAAAAAATATGTACACTTTTTGTGTAAAACATGATGTTTTAAAGTATATAGTCACAACAGAATAGTTGAGTTGATTAACATACAGTACTCCATATCATATTTCTGTGATGAGAGCACTGATCAGCTCTTAAAATATTTTTCAAGAATACAATACATCACCATGCAATAGTCATCATGCTGTGCAAAAGAGCTCTTGAACTTGTTTCTTAAATCTAACTGTAATTTTATGTGCTTTGACCAACAACTCCCCAACAAATGACTGCCAGATTCCCCAGTGTCTAGTAACAAACATTCATTTGATAACAAGATCAAATTTTTGAGCTTCTACATATGAGTGGGATCATGCTGTACTTGTCTTTTTGTTCCAGGCTTATTTCACTTAACATAATGTCTTTCATGGTTATCCACATTGTTGCAAATGGCTTCTTATTTATAGCTGAATAATATTCTATTTTGTTATCCACCATATTCATACATTGACCTGTGGTGGACACTGGTTGATTCTGTATCTTGACTATTATGAAAAGTGCTGCAATAAACATGAGAATGCAAATGTCTCTTCCAACATATTGATTTTATTTCTGTTGGATATATACCTAGTAGCAGGATTTCTGGATCTTATAGTAGTTAGCTCAGTTGGTAGAGCACTGCTCTGCAGTCTCTGAGGTCCCAAGTTCGATTCCCAGCAACACAAAAATGGGAGAATGACGTGGAAACCCACTCCCAAGGCAATCCCAAAACAATCTGCCATTGAGTACCCTATGAGGGTTGCTATGAGTCGGACAGCACCTAACAACAACAAACAATAACATAGTACTTCTCTTGTTCATTTTTTTAGATATTTCCATTCTGTTTCCCATGGTTTATATAGTAATTTACACTCACCAACTATGTACAGGAGTCCTTTTTCTCCACATCCTTGCCAAGACTCATCATCTTCTCTTTTATTGATAATAGTGATTCTAACAAGAGTGAAGTAGTATCTCATTGTGGTTTTGATTTGCTTTTCCATGACAATTAGCATTGAATTTTTTTTATATTTGTTGACCGTATTTGTGCCTTCTTTTGAGAAATACATACACGAGCTATTGCTCATTTTAAATCATTATTTATTTTCTTACGTTTGAGTTGTTTGACTTCCATATATATGTGTATATATTCGTATGTATATATCAAACACCTCAATATTTTATATGAACTTCTTACTAAATGTGTAAGTTGCAAATATTCTCTCCCATTTCTTAAGTTGTCTATTTACTCTGTTGATTGTTCATCTTGCTGTGGAAAACCATTTTAGATTGAGTAATCATATTTGTACATTTTTTGTTTTGTTGCCTGTGCTTTTAAAACCACATTATCCCAAAACATTGCTCAAACCAATGTCACAGAGCTATTCTCCTGTGTTTTGCCTAGTAGTTGCATAGTTTCAAGTCTTTGTTTAAATAAAGTCTTTTATCCCCTTTGAGTTGATTTTTTATATGGGGTTAGATTGATGAATGTGGTTACTCAATTTTCTCAATATCATTTATTGAACAGAATGTCTTTTCTGCATCCCATGGATCTGGCATCCTTGTCACGATTTCTTTCTCTTCCATTTGTCTGTGCATCAAATCTATGTCAACACCATGTGCTTTTGGTTACCACATCATCATAGTGGATTTTGGTGCCAGGTCATGTGTTGTACCCAGCTGAAAGAATCTTTTTACTGAAGATTGCTTGGTGTACTTGCGTTTTTTTGGTGATTCTATGTGCATTTGAAGATGAATTTTTTCTATTTATGGGAAGAATATTAGTATTTTGATAAGGTTTTCATTGATTTCATGGTTCAATTTGGGTATTATGGACATTTTAACAATATAAACTTGGAAATTCAACTTCTGACTAGTGTCTACAGATAAACATTTTATGTAAATATATGTGATTTTTTTCATCTTAGAATATGGAAATTATTTTTCTAATTCTTCACTTTTAGATACTCTTTCTTTACCACATTAAGTGATTATTGTATTCTTAGCCAGTGCAATCATTATACCAGTAATTTTCTGGGAAGAGATATTGAATGGACTACTTCATATCATTAAAGGAGTAAGAGTATTCATCAAAAGGAGCTAAGTTATTTGTGGAAATTATTATTATATAATGTATAAAACACTGGTATCATAAAAAGGAATAGTGCCCATAATACATCATATAAATGATATCTTGGAAATCTTCAGAGAAGAAAGAATGTTCCATCCGAGAACATGGTAGGGAGGGATAACAATAAAAATTTTTAAAAATGTAAAATGATCTTAGATAGAAGAAACCACACATATATCAAATTCAGAGTAAAGAGGGAAAGAGAGAAGAACAGTTAAAAGAAACACATAAGGTTAAATTCAGAATTGAATTAAAAGGCCAGACATTTTTCTGAATAAACATGTTTAAAAATACAGAATAAACCATTTCTCCATACTCTCTTCCTTTTACATATTTCATATTAATTATTTCCTGTAGTTATAAATACAAAATACTCCCAAATAGAAAAAATAAAAGCCCTGATGGGACAGTGCAGATGTTTCATTACTTGTCAATTAGTGAATTAGTGCCAGGAAGACATCCACTATATTATTGAAAATATACCTAAAGAGCCTTTCCCTTTTGCAGGACTCAGAGTAATCTACATATTTTTCTCTAAGCCTTTCATTATACTCCTGTTATCATGATGCTACATTTGATATGAAAAGAACCTACTGGCAAAGAAGTTTGATAGTAAATCTCTGAATAACACTTAAACTTTCTCAGACATTTCCTTTAAACAATTATACTGCAAGTGTTTAGGGATAAGCTAATAGGTGTAGGATGCCTGTTTTAAGCTTGGAATTGTTTGAAAGTCCAGATCTATTTCACTTCTAGATTAGACTACAGATATACATTGGTAAAGTGCTTTCAAACATTGAAGCACAGAGTAATAATTTAGAGAGCCCAAGAAAAATAGTTTTCCAGATTCTTCACTCAATGATTAGCATTTCAGTAGCTCTAGAGGAAGATTGGGGTGGGGTAGAGCTCAGTTGCTAGAATGCCGCTATGTGCTTTCCGAGGCTCTAGATTCAATCACTAGCACCACAAAAATGAGTGAAGGACCTGGCAACCCAATCCTGAAAACATCTGCTATTGGAAACCTATAAATACCAGGGTAGCACTGACATAGTGCCAGACATGACACAGAGTCCAGGAGTGTTTCTTGCTTTTGTACCTAGAGTCTGTATGAGTCAGAACCAATTTGATGACACCTAACAACAATAACAGAGGAAGATTGTGAATCTTTAAAAATACTTCATGGAATTTTGAGCCATTGATACATCTACTATGTTTTGATAAATTGTTGTAATCAATTATACAAAATGTGAAAAAGCTTAGATTTTTAGTTGAACTCACCCAAAGAGGAAGCTATTTCCTAAATCAAATTAGGAAGAACCATGCTTGGTAATATGATAATATTTTTCCTGTACTTAGAATCAAACTACAACTTAATAATCATAGTATTACATCATAATAAAGATGGAGAAATGAGTATATATACTGTGTGTTGCTAGAGAAAACATGAGGCAGGTAAGAATTTGTTAGCCTTGTTGTTGAGGTGTTAAAGTTTTCATGCATTTCTACTGTGATGATCAAATATATCCCTCAGCTGGATAATTATGGCAGATGATAATAGCCATTAAGATAATCCAAACAATTTTTCTAACTGTCATTATATTTTCCCTAAACCCTACTGCATAATTAAAATCCATGTTTATTTTTTTCTATATAGTGACCATGAAATTCTTTCATTTTAGTTTTCATAATAAATTGATGTATTGGCATTTTGACTTCCACATCATTTTCTTGTGAATACCATTATAGTGTTGTTGTTGTTGTTAGGTGCCGTCGAGTTGAATCTGACTCATAGCGACCCTCATAGGGTTTTCAATGGCTGACTGTTTCGGGATTGCCTTGGGAGTGGGTTGCCAGGACCTTCTCCCATTTTGCGTTGCTGGGGATTGAACTCGGGACCTCAAACACTGCAGAGCAGCACTCTACCAACTGAGCTAAATCCCAGCCCACCATTATAGTGAGCTACACCTAAAACAGGCTGAAGTTTAGCTCAGCTGGTAGAGTGCTGCTCAGCACTCTTGGAAGACGTAGGATTGATCCCCAGAACCACAAAAAATGGGAAAAGTTTGTCGTAATCCACTCCCAAAGCAATCCTGAAACAGTCATCCACTGAAAACCCCATGAGGGTCTCTATGAATTGGACTCAACTTGATGACACCTAACAACAATAAGGCTTAAGACAAGAAAAAAAGTAATAACACACTTTATTTTATATTCATACAATTTCTCAACCAGTCTCTCAATTTTTGGAGTTCTAGAAAAGTGTCACACACTTGTACATTGAGTGGTTGGGTGGATTCTTTAGTTCTTATGGCTAAGCCAGTTTTAATAAACCTTAAATAAACCTTCTTTTATATTATTGTCAAGGTGTTTATTTTCCTTTTATTCCATTAATATCTGTTTCATGATTCAAAACCATGGTCTTCTTTTCAAGTCAGATTTAATATTTGAAAGCCACCTCAAGTTCTGATAAATTAAGAAAATCCATTGCTTAGCCTACTCCTAGGAGCAACGTGGAATTGTTCCGTTTTCTCTTTGCATGAGCTGCTCAGTGAAGTTTAAATCAGTAAAGGGACCTCAAGAGTTAGTCTTACAGCTTAAACTAATTTTTGGACAAATGACTGCATTTATCACGGTTGCAAATAACAGCCTCCAGGATTAAAACAGAAGGGGAGGAAAACTGTCTAATCTTTCTGGTTCTTAACCTCACTGTGGCATGGCCAGCCCCCGCTGCAGAGCACTTATGCCCAAGTGGATAACCTGTGACTCTAGGCTTTCTCAGGGCTATCTACTCACCGCATCTGTGACAGGGACAAGGTGCCATTTTCCACGCCTGTCTGGGTGTTTCATCTCAATGTCCATTTGTGCAGGATTGATGGCTCTGTAAGTGGGTGGAAAGACCAAGCTGATTTATAATGCTGTGTCAGTCAAACCTCAAACTTTAGGAACATTTTCATGTGAGATCTTGCCCTTGGATGAGTGGTCCTTATCAAATAGATGAGACAGGAAGATTGCAATTCTACATGCAAGCCGTACAATTCTCAGGATGAAAAAAAGAAAAAGAGACAGGACCTTAAAATACAGTGAAAGTGCCTTGATTATCATTGAACAACTGGGACATTTAAGGATGACATAACTCTTGAAACATTAGATCAGTTGAAAGGATTTGTTCCATTAATTCTTAGACAGTTAACATTTCATATAGAAAAAAGGGTAATTAGCACCAGAATTGTCTTCAATCCCTTGAGAAGTTTTTGGCCTTAATACCTCCTAAAGCTGTGCTACACAAAGGTTACTGTTATTTATTGCCCTGCCTTCCATCCTTAATACGAGCCTATTCAATAAAAATTACCAGAAAGACTTTTCTGCTGCTTTCTTTAACATCCCAAAATCAATGACTTGAAATAAGTCCATCTGTTAAAGGCGAAAATGGTTTTTCACAGATTTACTTTTGTCCAAGATATAAATTGCCTTTTATATTTTTAAAGAAAGAGCAGTGGTGAATAGTGATTTTACTTTAGGAGAAAAAAGTGTTTAAGGATTAAGGACATGATAATTATAGTGAGTTTAATCTCCTTGGAGTAAAAACAATATACATTCAGTAATTGGTTTGATGGAAACAGTTAATATACTGCAAATTTTGTGACTAAAAAAGTAATAATTTGTTAGCATATATGAATTTCATTATATGTGTAAAGATAACAAATAAGCCAAGAGGTAAATATTCTAATTTAAAGGGTACTATACTAAGTAATTGGGGCTGGGGTTTAGCTCAGTTGGTAGAGTACTGCGCTACATTCTCTGAGGACAAGAATTCAGTCCCCAGCAGCACAAAAGGGGAGAAGGACATGGCAACCCACTCCCAAAGCAATCCCGAAGCAAGTAGCCATTGATAACCCTATGAGGGTCATTATGAGTTAGACACTACTCAACAGCACCTAACATAACAACATACTAAGTAATTATATTTATATCCTCTCCTCTATTACAATGAAATATTTAAAGTAGAAGCTTCTTTGCCATTACATCTCTATCTCTGTTATGAATAGTCTGAATCGTTAATTCTACAAATTGTGTGTAAGCCTCTACCATGTGCTACTGTATGTGATGCAGTTAAAAAGAAGCAATTGATTTTAACTTTGATAAAATTTTAATTGTGTGACATGGACAAAAATAAAATAAAAAATACATAAGAAACATGTAATGCTACATGCGATAACAGGCTTTTGTAGAGACTTCACATTTCTCCATGAAGAAACAAAGGTGTGTAATTTTCATCCTAATATTTAAAAATGGAATGCATCGCAATCCCAATGATCAAGTTCATTCAAATAGTGACTTTGGTATTTTGTTCCAGCAACACCTTTATGTAATTTTCAGGTTTTAAGACTATTGTAACCATTTCTTTTTCTTTCTTTTCTGTTTGTTAGCTTGGTTAGTTTTGGATAACATCAGAAGTAGTGAAAATTATGATTCTTAGGGTAATTAGTTTTGATATACATTTAAGCAGTTAAAATTAAATTCAAATTATTGAAAGCTTGGAATGTCTCAATTTTTAAAGCTTCCATTTTCTAGTCACTTCTTAAATGAAAAGACAGAGAAATCAAATTAGGAATTATAAAAGATATCTTTGCTGTGTAAGAGAAGGATACTTTATTCCTTTCCAGATTTACATCAAGTCTCATATTACATAAAATTCTTGCTAAGAACACCTCTTTCTATATAAAATAAATCAGTAATCATATTGTCCTGCTTCTCAATATTTTATCAGCTTTAATTGTAAAAGTATTTCTCTTTACTAATGATATACCTTAAAGTGTTTTCTATAATTATAAGATAAATCATTGTTATAATGGCATTCATAAGTTCCTAATATCAGTATTGTTTTTTAGCTTCTGAAAATAATCAACATTCATACTGGCACTATATGACTGCGTGTTATTTTCCTAACCCAAAGGAAACCCAGATGTTACATTGTTCCTTCTTTATAAGACCCTTTTCCTGAAAAAAAGTTATCTCAAAGCAGCAAAGATCTTTCCCCAAACAGATTGTAACTTCTCACCAATCCCCACTAGCATAGAAAATGGTAACATCTGCATTTAAATTACTTATTTATTCAACTCATTTATATAAAAGTGTACTAAACCTAAAATTCAGTTCTGGAACATTGCTCTGAACCTAGAGGACATACCATTTCATATAGCTTCTCAAACAACTTGTCTCTAGTAAATGTCAAACTAATAATCTATACAGTGTTGTATTGCAGCATCATTCAAATGCAGCATCTTGGAAAACATAATAAGAAGTTAGACCATAAAGTAGACCTTACAAATATGGGTTGGGGGAGGATCCATTACTATTTGAGACTATTTGCCATCCTTTCAGAACATTTTAGCTAAACTGGTTCCCTCTGGCTCCAATGATTGTTTTATACCATCTGTTCATTAGAAAGAGTACTATTCATTGACACTTACTAAGTGCTTTGAAACAATTTCAAAATATATTCCAGATATTTTCAAGTGCATTTGCTCACTCATTAATTCAAGTAAACAGTGTCCCTAATAAAAATAACACATTTTCATTTATTAAAATAATATGGCCAATAGCCAGTTTAGTTACTTTAGCAAATATTGAGAAACAACAATGCACACAGCTTTTTTATATTAGAGAGATATAATAACAAATAGGATTTGAATCTTTCTTAAAAAGTAAATGCAAAAAAGAATAGATTATGGACAGAGAGGATTATAATCAATGGGAAGGGAGAATGTCCTAACTCAGTAGTGAAGAGTAGTAAGTATTTTAGAGCAAATGTTGCTCTGTTGTTCTGCAGAGAATCAAAGAAAACGTGATAGTGCAGAAAGCATTTCAGCTAATATGGAATCAAAATTATTTTAACAGTGAGATTACAGGAAATATATATTTAAATTTGGAAATAAGGTAATATTGTGGAAATGGGTAGAGAAAAGTGCTCATTTACTATAGCTCCAGAAAGTAAAAAATGCTTAGGAATACATTTAACTAAGGAGGTGGAATAGTTATACACTGATATCTACAAAATATTAATGAAAACAATAAAGACAGTACAAACAAATGAACATCCTGTATTCATAAATTAGAAGAACGAATACTGTCAAAATGTCCACTCTACCAAAGTTATAGTAGATCCATACAATCCCTATCAAAAGTCACTGGCAATTTTTTTTAGAAACAGAAAAAATATACAATTCCTGTGGAACTAGAAACGGCCATGAAAGTCAAGTTCATTTTTAGAAAGAATAACAAAACTGAAGCCTACATTACAAAGCTACAGTATTCCAAAAGAGTATGTTACTACCTTAAAGGCAGATGTGTATTCCTATGGCACAGGGATAGAGAAACCAGAAATAAGTCTAGACATACATGGCCGACTGATCTTATACAAGTATGCCAGAAATATACACTGAGGAAAGAGCAGTCGCTTCAATAAATGAAGTTGGGAGAACTGGATATCACCATGCAAAGGAATGGAAGTGGGACTTTACCTTACACAGCATACAATGATTCTCTCTCAGATATATGTAGATTTTTTTTTATTCTGATGAAAGCACCCTAATTAATACTTGTCAGCAGTTTGACATTTTTCTATCTCCTTTTTCTGCTCTCACAATAATATATCTTACCATGTTAGTCTTCCAAAGAGGAAAGTGAGCATTAGGTGAGTGGAAGGCAGTGTGGCACCATGATTGAATTTGGTGTAAGAGAAAGCAACGTAGCTCCATGTTCTAACATCAATATTAATATCGTTGCTTAACATTTGCCTTGGTTTCTTCTTTATAAGAAGAAATATGATAGTTTACCTTTGCATCAGAAAATTACAGCCATTAAACTATGTGACAAATAACACTAATATTCAATGGTAAAACTATTATGCAGTTATTTCTTATGCATCTTCAAGATAACATTTCTTCTATCAAACACTGGAACTATCTGAAAACTAGATATTTGATTCAAGCCTGCATATACATTTATCTCTATTCTCTATTACAATAATTTTATTGTGGTTATAGTAAATTACAATGAACCTAGTGGCTTATAAAAGCACAAAATTATATTAAAGTTCCATAGATTAGAAATTTTACACTAATTCCCCTGGATTAAAATGATGGTATTGGTAAAATTTGTGTTTTTCTAGAGGCAAATTTGTTTCCTAAACATTCATATAGCTGATAGACTTCAGTTTCTTGCTTTTGCCAAAATTCAAGATTCCATTCTCTTCCTGGCTATCAGATGTTGGCTGATTCTGGTCTAATTTAACAGGAGAAAAGTGTATTCTGCCCATGAAGAAATGGGGGGAGGACCAGAGAGGATAATATCTAATTATACATTTTATCATAGTGTTTAGAATAATCAGTAGGGCAATGACTATTAAAGATCCAGTATTTTCTCTGCTGAATATGTTATGTGAGTCAGGATTCTCCATAGAAACCACACCAACAACATCTACAGTAAAATGTATGTTATATATGTTGTACGCAGAGAAAGGGGAGAGATGAGGGGGGAGAGGATTTGGCTGGCATTCTGGCAACCCAGAGAACACTTGGCAAGTGTTCTAATAGTGAGTTGTAACACCAGCCCCATTTTATTAAATTTTTTATTTTGAGACAGGTTCTCATGAAGTTTTGCAGGCTGCCCCTGGTCTTAAATGTGCAATTGTCCTGCTTCAGCCTCCCTAGTCTGCTGGGATGATTACAGTTATGTGCCCAGGTGCCTGGCTCTGCATGTTTAGTTTTTAAAGGAAATACCATCTCATATTTCCACTAATGATGTTGATTTCTTTCATTGTGCAGTACTCAAGCAAAATCCAATCATAATTAACTTCATTTAGAGTATTTCCATGTTTTTTGTGCACATAATCATGTGGTGAGACATCTTTATTTTCTGTGGTTCTGGGCATGGAAGCCATGGTCTTGTGCTTCATGCGAGCTGAGTGCTCTACACTGAGATATATCCATAGACCCCCAAGTATGTTTTTTGTTTATTCCTTTACCATTTTAAGCCTTTTTCTTTCTTGAATTATTATTGTGGCCAGAAATTCCAATTCAATATTGACAAGAAGTTGTGATAACATATCTTTGTCTCATTTGATTGCTTCATCATTTGATCTCAAGTAGAAAACTTTAAAATATCCATCATAACATACACAATCACTATTTGTAATTATTTTATTAAAACAACTTTTTTATTCTAATCTGCTTTTAAGTTTTGTCATAGGAGACAAATTTTAACAAATGAGTAAGCTCTATGAAGATCATCATAAATAAGTTATTAAATACACTCTCTTTCTATTGTCTGGAAAATCTTAAATAACACTGTGGCTTTTTTCTTAAATATGGAGTAATTGGCCATAGATCTTTGTTTGCCTCATTTTTATTGCATTTCATTTTCAGAAATTATTTTACTCTAAAGAGCTGTTTCATGTCAATAACAAGAATCATATGTTTTCTTTAATTTGTCATATTGTAATCTTCCTTTATTATTCTCAATTTTATCAACTTAAAGGTTTAATAATTTAATCTTCTGAAAGAAGTACTTCCTATTGATTTCCTCTATTTTATGCTTGAATTATATTTATTAGATGTATCAGTTATATCACTTTCCTTAGATTTATTTATTTTTTATCTCATCTTGACAAGAGTAATTTCTTGTTGATTTTTTAGTATTTAATTTTTAGTATGCTAATTTATTGTTGTTTATTTCACCTTAACCAATATAATCCTTGACTTCATTAAGTTTTTTAAATTTGTGGGTCATTTTTGTTCAAATTTTGGAAGAATTCTTCACTATTTTCTCTTTGAATATAGCCTCTTCTCTATTATTTGACACCTTCTCCTTTGAATATCTGTTATATATTCATGTAAAAAGGTATCTCACTTTAATCTGCTTTCTCCTTCATAATTTCCTTATTATGAAGCAATGTATTAATTTGCATATTTTTATTGATGAGTTTCCTGGTTCACTAATCCTGTCA
>VMDO01013119.1:39165-59579 GCA_007922755.1 Pedetes capensis | reverse complement strand
CATCATGTTTGGAAGAGTGGCAGGTCAACGCAAAAGAGGAAAACCCTCCACCAGATGGATTGACACAGTGTCTGCAACAATGGGCTTAAACATAAATAAGATGGTTTGCCTGGCACAGAATCGGCAAGTGTTTCGATCTGCTGTACATAGGGTCGCTATGAGTTGGACTCGACTCGACGGCACCTAACAACAACAACAACACCTCCTCCTCATCTACCTCCCATTCCATTCCTCTCGCTCTTCTCCAGGCTTACTAGCTCGCTCACAGTCCCTATGGCATGCTAAGGCCTTTGAACTTACTTCCCCTTTGGTATGAAAGGCATTTCTATATGTATCTGCGTGGATCTCCACTTCACGTGTTCAGATCGAAGGTCACCCCTCAGGCCATTCTTAACCAATCAATCTGTACTCCCTCTCACCAGTTATCCCCTTCTACAGCTTTACTTTCCTTTTTCCTTTGTAGCATTTAGTGGTCTCTGAGGTCCCAAGTTCAATTCCTAGCACCGCAAAAGTGGGAGAAGGACCTGGCAATCCACTCCCAAGGCAATCCCGAAACAGTCAGCCACTGAAAACCCTATGAGGGTCGCTATGAGTCAGATACCGACTCAATGGCACCTAACAACAACAAAAAAACACTATATAATTATTATCTGTCTCCTCTAGGAGATGCACAAAAATAACGGCTTCTTGTGACTTGTTCTCTATTATTTTCCAAGTGCCTAAAATAATATCTGGTATACAGAAGAAGGATAGTAAACTCTGTACTGAATGAACACATTTCATTGCAAGAAATCTGACCTAGACTAGTACCACGGCACACGCCTGTAATCCCAGTAACTAAGAAAGCTGAGGCAGGAGGACTGAGGCCAGAGGCAGCCTTTGCAACTTAGGGAGATCCTATCTCAAGAGAAAAAATGTAATAGGTGCTGGGGATGCAGCTCAGTGCTACAGCACTTGTAAAGTATGCTCCAGGTCCTGGGCTCAACTTAAAATAAATAAATAAATAAATACTTAAAAGAAAAAAAATGAAAAAGAAAAAAAAGAAATCCAGTCTATAGAAATAGGTACACAATGACAGATGACCAAGAAATATTCATTATTCAATTTATATATATTTATAAATTGTTTTCATTTTTAACTTTCAGATAATTTTTTTTTTTTTTTTTTTGTGGTACTGGGGGTTGAACCCAGGGCCCCACGCTTGCATGCTCTACAAGTGCTGGACCACGGAGCTGCACCCTCAGCCCATTTTTTTACTTTTTGAGACAGGGTCTCGCTAAATTACACAGAATGCCCCTGGTCTCAAACTTGCAATCCTCCTACCTTCGCCTCCTAAGCCGCTGGGATTATAGGTGTGTGCCACTGTGCCCGGCCCACTTTGAGATAATTTTTCAAAGCAGTCTCATTGTTTAACACAACAAATGCATGCCACTGTGTAAAAAGTTTTAAATGCAAAAACTGCAAAGGAAAATGCAAATCACACACACACGTTGGTGAGAGCCAGGTGAGGTAGTACACATGGTACTCAGGTCAGAGGCAGGAGGCCAGGCTGAGTTGGAGGCTAGCCTGGGCTACATACCAAGACCCTGTCTCCAAAGAAATTAAATAAATAGATAGATGAACAGATAAATAAACAAACAGGTTAAACCATTGCACATTTTACTACAGACTATAATGAGGCTGTTTAAAAGAATGAGGTAAAAATCTACATGTACTGTCACAGAAATGCGCCTATGATATTTTGTTTAAATGGGAAGAAAAGAATATGCCTGATCATATCTACGTTTAGAAAGCTCTATAAATACAGAATGGGCTAGTGTTTAGCTCAGTTGATAGAATGCTCTCCTGTGCTCTCTGAGGCCCTGGGTTTGATTCCCAGTACTGCAAAATTGGGAGAAGGATTTAGCAGCGCACTCCTGAGACAATCAGCCATTGAAAATCCTACGCATAGCAGAGAAGCACTGACATAATGCTGGGCATGGCTCAGTGTTGGGGAGTGTTTCATTCTGTTGTACATAGGGTTGCTATGAGTGGGACCCACTCGACAACACAAATACAGAATATATGAATATGTATTTATATACATGTTTATGTTTACCAATGAAAAGAAAAAGTTCTGAAACGCTGCATACCCCTAATACTGACAATGGTTATCTCTGGTGGGGAGACCAGGAATTGTAGAGATAAAGCAGGATCTCACTCTGCTGTCTTCTGGTGTTGTCTGACTTGACTTTACTACATTAGATGGTATTTTAAAATCACAAAGGTGAGTTTTAAAAGGTTGGAAGATGTCAAGAGTAATTTTTAAAACCCACTAGGTCCACCTTCTCTCAGTGACTACACCTCCAAGTGCTATGTAGGTGGCACTAGGCAAGGAGGGGTGAGAGGTAGGACTTGGGGTACAGAGTGGAGGACTTGTATTAAAATGCACATTTTTCCAGGCCTGTGCCAGATAAACTAATTCAGCAAGACACTATTTTCAACAAGGACCCCAAAGAGATTTTCAGGCACTCTAAAATTTGAGACTATTTGAATAGTAGGATTTACTGGTGATTTTTATTTTCATTTGAGCTATTTGTATTTAAAACTTTTTCGACAATGGCATGCACTTATGTTAAACGGTGACACTACTCTGAAAAAATGTGTCAATGTATAAAAACAAAAATATTTTATAAATGCTAAAGATCTTAACTTTATCCAACTGGTTTTCAATATATAACCCAAGACTTACAACAACCTTTGAATATGCAGGGCAGGGATTATGATGTCCATTTTAGAGATGAGGAACTGAGGCTCAGAGTGGTTAAGTGACTCGGCCACACTTCCATGACTAACGCATTACAATGCTGGAGCAAAGTCCTGGGTTTGCTAGTTTTTACCCCAGTACGTTCTTGGTCTAACTATTTATTTTGCCTTTACTGAGATGTTTAAGTCATCTTAATTAACAAGTAAAAAAATATTTCAAATAGAATATAGCCAATGTCCCTTCTCTTTTTTATGGTTGCTCACAGGACACTCAAAGTTTACATACCTTTTATTTCTATAACTCTTCCCACTGCTTCTTTGATCAACAAGTGCCAAACTCTTAATGTGAGAAGTTTCAAAATCCTGCCATAAATCCCTATACATTTTAGCCCTAGATCATACTCTCCTAAAGTTCCCCCACAAGGTAGAAGTTCTAATCTGTTCCACTCCCGCCTCTGGCTCCATCCCACCCTACTACCTTCTTAATGCTCCTTTTGGTCCGGAGGCCCCAGCCTCTGCGCTCAGTTCTGATGACCTCAGCGTCCGGGTAGAGCCTCTTTGTGAAGCACTGGTTCTGACAGCGGTCTCCGGCGGGGCACACCTGTGGATGACACTCGTACTGCAGCATTCGGTTCAGACATTCCGACTCCAGGCCACAAGGGTTATCGTCTGCAGGCTGGCAGTTACAGCGGGGGATCTCTGACAGGTCAGCAACCTGGATCTGTACTTTCCCAATGACTTTGTTAGCCTAGGAAACAATCACAAAGGATAGGGAGGCAACAAGGCTGGGATCTACTAGTCGTCTGAACAGGGACATCATAAGCTATTCCGCCTGTGCTAACGCATGGAGGCAGGATTCTGAGAAAAGCTCCTTACCTTCATTTCCCCATGAATAAAACATGAAGGATAACTGTCTCCTTAGTTGACAAAAATATCACATCCTGATGGGAATTTTCACTTATTTATCCATATTTGCCTTTCTACAGGTTGACAGAAATTTCATAACTAAAATTAAGAGAAAATAAGCTTCCCTGTGGGCTCTCTGGAATAAAGGGGCTAAAGATCTACATTCTTATTTGGTTTCAAGATATTCTGATAGAACAAGAACAAGACCTCACATAAGCCATGTTGCCTCTACATATAAGAGGGCTTGTCAACAACCTAATCCTCACCACCCCAGAGCTAGGGCTCCCATTTGGTGCTTCCACCAAAAATTCTTTGCTGGTTTTACATAGACTGGCTGATAATTAGTGCAGGTTTCTACAAGTCAAAAAAGGATCTTTAACTACTGAGAGGAAAATACATTTCATGTTGTCTGTTAAATAACAGTGCTTTCCTGAATAAAGACTCACTTTGATATGCTTGTAAGGGGGAGGTTTTCTTGAGTTTTTTTCGATCTCTAGTGCTTCTTTACTTTCTCTTTGTGCTTTCAATTCCTGGAAACGTTTTGCAGCTTCTTCCAGTGCTGATAATAAGACCAAAGTACATAATTACCAAAATATAAACACACTTTGTTAGGATAGCAGTTTTATGCCAGTTTCCCAACCTCCACATCTGGCCCGAGATTTGCTTTTTAAAATTATATTCTGGAAACTAACATTCACACCAGCACAGAGTAATAATGAAATAGGATATAATCCCTCAACACTGTAGTGTGCATGCTGCTGCCTCAGAACAGAGGCACTGCTACAATGATAGCAACCTCCACATGACCCTGCATCTGCAGCCATAGCACCCTGTCATCTAATCCCACCTGATCTCAGAAGCTAAGCATGGTCATCCTAGTTAGTCCGTGGATGCGTGACCACTTGGGAATACTAGGTGCTATAATATAGGGAGAAGGACCTGGCAATCCACTCCCGAAACAATCTGCCATCGAAAACCCTATGAATAGCAGAGAAGCACTAACAATAGTGCCAGACATGGCACAGTGTTGGGGAGTGTTTCCTTCTGTTGTACATAGGGTCACTTGGACTCAAAGGCACCTGAAAATAACAATAACAATGTGACCGTGCAGAGAGCAGCTATTTACCTGCTGGGTTTAGTACTGGGTTTAGATTCACTTTACCCTTAGACCTCCAGCAATTCCCTGCAGAGGCAGCCTCAAGGATCTTCCTGGGAAGCCTGTCCTGCCTGCCTGTGGCAAAGGAGCTTCACCTGACTACGATGACTTCTCCCCACATAGATTTCACTTACAGAAGGTCGCTGAGGAACCTCCTTCCCCATACACAGCACAGGCTACTGTACTATATGCATAACAACGCTAGTTCCAATGCAATTGTAAGTTTATGATGAAGAACCCTAGCACCTGGTGAATATTTGCTAACAGCAGAAATGTCATTTGCAAGTGAGGAAATGTTGAGAAATCCACACTGTGGTCCTAGTTCTGAGTCACTGTAAAACATCATCCAACTTACCTTTTTTGAAGGTCTTGTTAATGCTAGTCTGTCCCTCAGCAAAGCTTTTGTCTCCTTCAACATACGGGAAGACTCTGCCCTGGTGTACCCAATAGTAGTCATGAGAACCAAAGAAGAATACAGGGAAGTCCCCCAAGTCATGTTTAAGGCCCTGGATGTTCAGTGGCACAGACCTGGGATTGCAGGTCTCTGCTGGCCACCATCTGAAAACAAAAGCAATTTTAGAACAAGAAAATGAAAAATTACATTATGCTTTACAAGTTGGTGGGAGGAAAAATAAGGTTGCATATTTTGCAATTTTCATTCCAATTCTAATAACACAAAATAGTTATCTTTAATCCATCCAAATAGCATTTAGATACACATGTGCGCACGCACACACACACATGCACACACTCCACACACATACACATTTTTTTGAGACAGGGTCTCACTAAGCACCCCAGGCTGACCTCAAACTCATGATCCTCCTGCCTCAGCCTCCTGAGTGCTGGGATTACAGGAGTGCGCCACCACGTCCGGCTTAAAACCATATTAATTAATGAATTAACAAAATAGTAAATAGACTAAATAAAACAAGCCCTAAACACCTGATCTAGTTTAAGAGATTAATATTTGATATTTATAAGAGAATAGAAGCTATAAAGTCTAATAATAACACCGAATCCATGACCCATCTCAAAAATTGAAATGTTACCAATAATATTCCAAACCCAGTTCTGATCATTGTTGTTGTTGTTAGGTGCCGTCGAGTCGGTATCCGACTCATAGCGACCCTCAGGGTTTTCAATGGCAGACTGTTTCAGGATTGCCTTGGGAGTGGATTGCCAGGCCCTTCTCCCATTTTTGTGGTGCTGGGAATTGAACTCGGGACCTCAGAGACTGCAGCGCAGCACTCTACCAACTGAGCTAAATCCCAGCCTGTTTTGATCATAGAAGTATCATATTTTTTCTCGATACTTGGGATACTTAATGCCTTTCAAGGTATGAAGATAATCTTTCAAGGAATAAAGGATTATTTCTAGTAGTCAAAGGAAGTGTTTTGAGAATAAACCACTGCCATAGTAAAGAATGAATACCTAATATTACCATGCAAACTGGCAGTTTTTGAATCTCTAGTTGACCAGAGCAAACACCTCTTGGTCAGATATGCTAGGTTTTATATCAGTTGGTATTTTAGAATCTAGTTCATCTTAATAAACCTGGGACGGGGCAGAGTGATAACATAACTGTCCCATGCTATGATAGTTGGACACTACAGAAGTCACTACATGAAACCACCTGTAAGGAGCACTTTACACTCCAGCAACTGGACAAGTCAGGAGCTAAAAGGTGACACTAAAGTTCAGAAAACAAAGTCACTAACCCCAGTGATCCTCACATGGGCTTTTACAGTTTATAAAAGCCTCAGTATGAAGGTAAATAAACTTAAATCTTTGCAGCTTTTTATTTTACATATACCTAATAAAACCATTTATTTAACAAATCATTGGATTATTTAGGAGAAAAAACGATGACAAGGTTACATTCTCTGGTTTATACTCTAGTGGCTGAGTAAGCATTATCTAAAAGGGAGCTGCTGTCCACCTAAGAATTAAAACCATGGGTAAAAATCCATGCTCAAATTGCTAAAATAAGACTCACATTTTGGGGAAGATTCCTGGGGGTGCTGAACCCAGAGCCTCACACATACTTTGCAAGCACTGTACAACTGAGCTATACCCACAGTCTCTTTTTTTTTATTGTGAGAAAGGGTTTGCTAAGTTACATAGGCTTCCTCTGGCCTCAAACTCATGATCCTGCCTCTGCCATCCAGGTTGCTGGGAGTATGGGTGTGTGCCACTGTGCCAGGGAAGACCTACTATTTTATGCGATCATATTTGCTTTACCCTCAAACTAAGAAAAGTTACTCTACTTACTTCTACACCATTTTAAGGTAATTAAATATATACATGGTTGCTCCATCCACTAGGGTCACTTAGGAAGAAGCATACTTTCTTCCAGGGATTGTTCCATGTTTCCCTCAGGCAGCAACACATCAGAGTTACTAGCTATTGAAAATAAACAGCTTCAAGTGGCCCCACTGGGCTTATTTGGAAAGAAATACATTAAGAATTAGTTCATAAACAGAAGTCCTTCCAAAACATTTAAGAATCTGATCCAAATATAAAATCTCTTTGGGCTGTGAGTTTAACTGAAGCACTGCTTTGGGCTTCCTTAAAATGTAACGTGATTAAAATTTAAGTGTTAAAATTAAGTCAAGATACTTTCAAGCTGGGACTGGTGGCACACCCCTGTAAGTCTAGCATTCAGGAGGTGGAGGCAGAAGGCTTGTGAATTCAAAGCCAACTTTTATATTCATAATTTTAAAACCATTCTCTGAAACTTACTGGAAGATATGAAGACTTCTTACACTAATTAGGTTATTTCTTATCCAGGAATGTCTTATTTATTCATCAAACTGTATAACCCTTCCCCACCCCAGAAACATACATACATACATACATACATATATACATATACACACACACACATATATGTATGAGATTAGTTTGTTATGAGATTAGTTTGTACTTCTGTTATAAAGCATAGCAAAACATCATATTGCTACAGAAATAATACAATTATGCATAATTATTAAAACAATACTTTAAAAATTAAAATAATGCAGAAACATAACACAAAAGTAAAAATGTCTTCCTTTGTGATCTCACTTCCGAGACTATTAACATTAGATGTATTTCTTTCCAGGTACCCAGATGTATATTTTAAAAAATTATATAAACAAGGCCAGGCTCAATGTTGCACAACTGTAGTCATTACTACTTGGAAAGCTGAGGCAGGAGGATCACTTGAACCCATGAGTCTGAGACCAGCCTGGTCAACATAGGGAAACCCCATCTCACACACAGAAAAAAACAGTAATAAAATAAAGTAAAATAAAATAAAAATTGTGTGAACATGTGGAAACATACTGTTCATGTTTAGTAAGCTTTTTAAACTCAACTGAATATCACAGATCTATTACCATGTTACTGTACAGATTTGTAATATCCTTTTACTGGCTTCATGTTATTCTACAATTTGGATATACTACAACAATTTATCTGACTAACCCACAACTAACTGAGCATTTATTTCATATTTTTGCAATTAGAAATAATATTGCAATGAACATACTGGTAAGTACATTATTTGCCCGCTTATTCAATTTTTTTTCCCCCATGCTCTTTTTTTGTTGTTTTGAGAAAGGGTCTCACTATGTAACCTAGGCTGTCCTCAAACTCACAATCTTCCTGCCTCAGCCTCCTGAGTGCTGGGATTATATCTGGCTATTCAATTTTTTTCTTTAAGTAAATTCCTTGAAGTAGAAATGCTATAGTTACAATCTTGAGATGTAATACCAGACGGCCCTCCAAGAAGCAATTCTTTCTCTATGCTCTCACTGGCCACAAAATGATTAATCCTTTAAATCTTTGCCCATCTGTTAACTGGAAAAAAAAATGTTTTACACTGCATTTATTTTTGTGAGGCTGAGCAGTTTTTCTGATGATTTCCTGCTCTTCTGCAAACTGACTCTCTTCTTTGTCCCTCCCTCTCTCTTTTTCTTTTCTTTTCTTTTTTTTTTTTTTGCAGTACTGGGGGGCTACACCCAGGGCCTCCTGCATACTTTACAAGTGCTCTACCACTGAATTGCACCCTCAGTCCCATTTTTTTTCTTGAGATAAGGTCTGGCTAAATTATACAGGCTGCTTCTGGCCTTCAACTTGTGATCTTCCTGCCTCAGCCTCCCAAGTCACTGGGATTATACGCATATACCACCATACCCAGCCATTTTTGCCCGTTTCTCTAATGAGGTATTTATCAGTTGCTAATAAATGTAGAGGAACACATACTTCCCTTCAGTTTAATGTTTAAAACTTTATGATATCTCTTACCATACAGTATAAGATTATGTATTCAAAATGATTTTTGTGGTTCTGTTTTTATGGTGTTGAGGATCAAACCCAGGGCATTTCACATGCTAGGCAAATGCTCCCTCACTGAGCTACACCCTAGTCCTGGTTTTGAGACCAAGTCTGTCTTTCACTGTGTTGCTCAGACTGGCCTCGGGCTCACAGTGCTCCTGCTTCTGCCTCCCAAACGCTGAGATTATAGGCATGTGCCACCATGCCCAGCTAAAAAACGAAAATTTTAAATCAACTAAGTAAACAAGCAGCATGTTTAAAACAGAAAACAACACAGTGCTTGCTAAAAAAATTACAGTATGGTTGAAATTTTATAAAAATACATTTTGCTTAGGATTCTAATAGAACTCTATTGTGCTATCCTGGATAGTATCTATTTTCTTAGAAAAAAAAGGGTAACTATATGCCTCAAAATGTAACAAAATATATCGATATTCCCATTCAGTGAAGCTTATTAAAAGCCTGGAAGGAAAAGAAAATTATTAAAATAATGCCAATCACATACTAATTCAAGCTTCTATCTAGAACAAAATGGGCCAGATTCAGGACTAAAGTAAGCTTATTTTGAGTAAGATATTAATTCAAGATCTTATTAGAAATCAGAAATGAATATAAATCTGATTAAGATGCAAAGAAAACATCATTTCCACTGCCCACATAGATCTTTTATTTAAAAATCTAGTCGTACATAGTTCATTAGTATAAAATAACTTTCAGAACCTGAAAATGGAAGTCAACTAATCCAAAAGAAAAAGAAAAAAATATTTAACAACAGCATAACCTTCCCAGCCTCCTAAAAACCCAGACTGAAAATGTTTTTTTGTTTTTTTTTTTCCTTCTTTCTTATTTTAGGGAGGCAGCTCTGTGCTGCTCTGCTTGTCTCCTAGCTGGTCTGCATCCAGATTATGAACCTGGTCTGAACAATGCAGGAGTACTTCCTCTTTGTCCTTGGAAAACTTGCCTGTAATTTCCCAATTTGACCCAAACAATCTGCTTGTAATGTAGTTTCTTGCCAGCTTTACAGTCATTGCAATTCCAGTAGCCTTCTGGCATGTCTATGCTCAGGCATTCTGGGTGGAAGGAAGCTGGGCACGACTCACAACAGAGCAATCTTCCACCTTGAAACAAACAAACAGTCTTAATAACTGAGAAAAGAGGAAAGAGAAAGAGAAAGAGAAAGTTATCTTTTAAGTCCACTAGATTTGATTCAAATTGGGGGAAAATAACAAAGGGATTGAGTCATATCTATAGTGATGGATTAAAATAGAAAACAAATGAAATTATTTAGCTATCTTTTAGGGCTTCCGTGGCTAGAAACTTAAGAGCTTTTGGGCAGCATCAAAAGCATTACTGTACTTACTCCTCTAAAATATGGGCTACTGAGGTATCGGTTTAGCAAGCAGTTAAAGCTTTTAAAATATCACAGGATAGATGCATAAAATCTTTGAGTAGTAGATTTATGAGGTTTTTTTTTTTAAAAGTAGCAATTTTCTTTTGTCCTTCAAAGCTAAGCAAATAAGCAACAGTCATCTTTGTATTTTAATCCAGTGCCACAATTAACTAAATCCCTTTACAATAAAATTAGCAAGAATGAAAATAGCCAGGTAGGTTTATCAGTACTTTTTTTTCAAAAGAGAATACAAAAAGGAACACAGATTCTCAAATTGGTGGTTATAGTATCATTTCCTTTCCATTAAAGACAGGGAATTGAACAGGCTATATAGCAGTGGTTTGCAACTTTTCCATCGCCAAGGAACCCACATGTTTTCAAACACTGTATCAACCAAAAATAAATCTGCATTTCAATAGTAATAATTTCTTCTATTTTTATTAACCAAAGAAATATATACCTGCCAAAAACTCTAACCACAATAATAAAGCAAGTATTCTCACATTAAATTGTTAAAATCATAGCCAATATAAACTCATGTTGCCTTATCTTGCACAAGGATGATTCTGTTAGATTTTCTAAAATAGTATAAAATTTTTTATATGTCTTTTCCGATTTAATATTGAGAACCACTGCTTTATAGCACAAAATTAAGCAATCATCAGTATAGAATGAAGAACCATATTCAAGGATCCCTCCAAAGTCCCTATCAAAATGTTCTCCTTTTAAAGACACAAAATGATCTCTGGATTGATACCAAAATTGGTGTAGCAAACGAAACAATATTTTTAAATACAAAGAAATGAGATGGGGGGAATTAGGTATTTCTAGTATATATTTCAGCAAGTGACAGAAGAAGTAGTTAACCACTCAAGATGAATATAATAAAGACTTTTACTGCACAAAAATTCATCTTTTCATTGGAAAATTCGCTCTATAACCCATGAATATACTGAGATTTGAAGTTTCATAAGCTAAAGGTTAAGAGCCCTCTATCTGACTCAATCAAATTACAAGCGCCAATCTTTTGAGGGTTTGCTATCAATTTTCCAGAAAATCTTGTCTTTCTGCACACTTTCAAACTTCTGATAAACATGAAAACAAAAAGAAAACCCGTATGCAACCAGTGATGAAATAAAATACTATATTTCCTCTGCTTAAAAGCTTTTACTTCAATCACCCAGATTTTTTTCCTGACTGCAGATCTCAATATGGATTATGATTCAATTCTTCAGCCTAGAGATTAACTGCCTGAATGCTGTAAGCTTAGGTAAGGAATATTACTGTAAGTTTCAGTAAAAATGAAATTATTCATTTTTCTACTGGGGAAGAATGACCGATAGGGAGGACAGTCTTTGCAAACAGCTTTCAAGGACATATGACATGGAAGTCAGGCCAGTCCTTTTCAACATTATGGAATAGTCCAAATTTTGATCCTTATTTCAGAGGAAATACAGAGCCAGAATCATCAGTAAAAATCATCAGGAGAGAGATGTTAAAAATACACAGGGAAGTAGAAAAAATAAAAATATGAATGATCTACCTTGGTACTATGCAAGAAAACTGCTTTAGGATGGAAGAGAAGTAATATATGGTTCAAGCTAAGCAGAGGGCTCAAAATAATTTCAATTCATGTCAAGGTTAATACTGAGTGCTGAAAACAAAGCAACAACTGAATTAATATAATCTTATAAAGGTGCTGGCAGGAAAATAAAACATTTCCTTAAATGCATCAGATAGATTAAGCTTTATTGCATTAGAGTATAATTCAGACATATGTCCATCTTTGTTTAGAAGCAGGTGGTATTAATTTGACTTCACTGAAAAACAAACAAAAAACCCCAATACTCTTTTCAATACTTCTAATGGGCTCTTATAGTCATGAGTTACCACTTCTTTTTTTTTTCAGTATTTGGGGGTTGAACCTAGGGCCTCATGCATGCTTTGTAAGAGCTTTACCACTGAGCTGAACCCCTAGCACATTTTTTTTTTTTTTTTGGTGGTATTGGGGGTTGAACCCAGGGCCTTGCACCTGCATGCTCTGCAAGTGCTGGACCACTGAGCTGCACCCTCAGCCCACTTTATTTTAACTTTTTGAGACAGGGTCTCGCTAAGTTACACAGACTGCCTCTGGTCTCGAACTTGAGATCCTCCTGCCTCTGCCTCCCAAACCGCTGGGATTACAGGCATGCGCCACCACGCCCGGCCCCCCTAGCACATTTTTTTACTTTTTATCTTGAGACAGAATCTCACTAAGATACATGGGCTGCCGTTGGCCTCAAACCTGCGATCCTCCTGCCTCTGCCTCCCGAGTCGCTAGGACTATAGGCATGCACCACTGCACCCAGCATGAGTTGCCACTTCTGATATCTGACAGAGAGCAAAGATACATCAAACAGGCAACACAAAAAACGGAGAGGGGGGGAACATTTCACATACGCCTAGGATATGCATATGGTATGTTAGGTACAAGTGAAATTTTCTCTACAGATTCTGAACCTGGTCCCCAGGACATAATAGAAATGTATGTTGGAAAAGGTCTTCACTCTCCAAGCTCACTGATATTTTTTCCCCTGGGATAATAAAAACTCCCCAAATAATACATTATTGTTAAATTGTTTCTTCCCTTTATTTCAAGTAAACTATGGAGAGCTAAACACATAAAGTTTTCTTTCCTGGATGAAATTAACTGGAAAAATGCAAAGATGTATTTCTACATACATTAGCAAATTGGGTGGGCTCCCTTCTAACATCCAGTATCTGAGGTGTTCTCCCACCCCAGTTTCCCACCCATGTCTCTTAAGGGAGGGGCATCAGTTTTAATAGCATCTTCATAAGACATTTAAGACATAACATGATAGAATGCTTCCTATAATTAAGCTTTTAAGTATATGTATCTTGTTCTTCTTTTAATAACCTACCTCATTATTTAGTTGACAGGTAATAAATTATATGATGTCTGTTCTATTCTAATATGAATAACAGTTCTACATCAAGCAAAAAAGAGCTTTTAAAATATTTTTATAATGAACAAAATCCTAGTATTTCTATTTTAATAATCTACATATTTGGAATGTGTGAACATCAACTCAAGAAGGAAAAATTTGTAATAATGGAATTATTTTAAGCCCTTTTTAAATCATTATGCAGCCATATGAAGACACAGTCACAACCACCAAGGCAGAATTCACCAAAAGCAAAAGACGGTGCTTGACAGGCATACATTTCCCCCATTCACTTAAAGAGAAAAAAATAGGAAATGCAAAAATAAAAGCAAGAGAGAAACTATTTTGATTATTACCTTTCTCACATTTCTTTTTGGAAGCTGACGAAGAAGGAATCATAGGTAATTTCATCAACTCAGCACGATTTGATTCATTCAGTAGGTAGTGGGACTTATAGGCATATGAACTGAACAGGGGGTCTGAATGGTCCTGAACTATCAGCCCTATACGAAACAAACAGAAAGAGATGAGCTGCAATGAAACTACCCATGATTCCATGAGGCAAAAAAAAAAAAAAAAAGTAAACCAAAGCCTATTATGCAGCTGAGCCTTGAGTTGGGGGTGGTGGGTGAATATGAAGAAAAAAAAAGATCTGACAGAAAGGCATTCTAGGTTGTTAAAGGGAGTGTGAACTACTCAAAGCCTCATCCCATACAGACACCTCTACACTGCAGAAGAAAACTCCAAATAATTTTAATATGTACGTAGTATTTGATATTGTACTGAGAACACCCTAAGGAAAACAAAGGTACATTCCTTAACGTTTAGAAGTACTATGAGGACACTCTAAAGAACAAAATGAAGTATTACCTCATTCACTAGAAATAAGGATTATTTATATAACATGGATTCTGATCTACCTCCAAGATATCATAAAGCACTTTAAGGCAGAACTGAACCTCTCCTTTTATCCATTCATATCTTGAGATACACTCAAATACAGTCTACCATTCTCTGCCAGATAATGAAACTTTTCTCTATCAACATGCCACATGATTTTAAAAGAGCTGTAATTTCTTGAACTTTACTGAGGTAAGGCAAACCACTTTAATTGTTTTGCTGCCATGATATAAAGTCATAATTAACTCAAGAGTCAACAGAAACAGTTCTTTTGATCTACCAATCAGCGATCCAATCTGGAGGAAAAGAAATCTACTGGAACCCTACTGTGACTTCCCTATCTTTTCCCTTTCCATTCTCTCCTTCCAATTAAGTTTTTAATTCCCCCATAAACCACTCCTGAGCCCAGGGAAAACTTCCCTCTCTTGGCTATTTGTTAGTTTATAAGGATCTAGAACTTTACAACACAAATCACAAAAGCAATTTCATTTAGAGGTCATTTTGAAGGGAGGAAAGAGGTTTTTTGAAAAAGGTTACCGTTTATTTATTTACTTTTTCCTGTGGGTGTTCATTTGATGCTGCCTTCTATTGAGATGGAGTCAAGGAATGTCTCTGAACCAGATGATAAAATGGAACTTGACATTGGTAATAACATAAAAATCTTCTCAGGAAAGTTATGTAATGTCAAAATTAATTTCTTTTTTCTCTTTTTCTTTTCTTTCCTTTTTTTTTTTTTGGCGGTACTAGGGGACTGAACCCAGGGCCTTGAGCATACTTTGTAAGTGCTCTGCCACTGAGCTAAACTCCAAACTCTTTCTTATTTTATTTTATTTTACTTTATTCTGTAGTATGGGGGGTTGAACCCAGGGCCTCATGCTTACATGCTTTGCAAGTGCTGGTCCACTAAGCTGTACCCTCAGCCCCCACCCCCCTTTTTGAGACTCAGTCTCACTAAATTATGCAGACTGCCTCTGAACTCACTTATGATCCTCCTACCTCCACCTTCCAAGCCACTGGGATTATAGTTGTGCAGCACTGCATCAAGCCCCTTTCTCATTTTTAAAATTGAGACAGGGTCTCACTAAGTTACACAGGCTGTATCTGGCTTGTGGTCCTCCTGCCTCTGCCTCCTGAGTTGCTGGGATTACAGGCATAAGTCCTATGTTGAAATAAATTTTATACAATAGAAGGAGGTAATGTGGTATAAAAAACAAAACAAAACATAGGCTTTGAAATAAGTAAGGTCGGGTACAAATGCTGGTCCTCCCACTTAACAACTTGTATGACCTTAGGTAAATTATTAACTTGAGTTCCTATCCATATAAAATGGGGAAAAACCTTCTTAGGGTAATTGTGGCAATTCTTTTAAATCAGGTCTAGCATACTGGGATTTATATGTATTATTACAATTAAAATGAAAACTCTAATCCAGATACTGGTCCTATCTTTAATTACTATTACAAAGAAAGACATAGAATGTTAAGTAATTTTTATATTACAATACCCCCTAGAAGCATGAAAAGATAAAGAATATAAACAATAGTGAAAAATGTCTCAGTGTTTCCTATGGCATCTCAAGTTGGCTGGGAGTATATGTGTGAATATTCCTCTGAACCCTAAAAGCTCTAAAAATATTTCTAGACAGTTCCATTTTTTGGAACTAGCTTAATGACTTTCAACATCCAATAACAAAGAGCTAAAAAAATTTCTTTATCATGAGGGAAAAATTCTGAATGACACAAGAAACAAACAAAATAATCTAAGTTTTCTAATACAAAATACAAATGGATAATGTGTCCTTTTTGTGTATGGATTTATTGCAGTTGGGTATCTATCTTTTAAAAAGGTGACTTCAATAAATACTTATAAAAGAATACATTATTTACTTTTGGAAGACTTTTAAGACTTTTCAAATCCCAACAACTGATATATTTAGAATTTTTGCCAAATGCTAGAAAGGTAAATGAAGGTTTCTGTTTATTGCACAAAGTTTCACAGTTAAAGTATTTGAGAATTAGATAATCTTCCTGAAATAGGCATTTAAATATACAGTATATCTTTCAGAATATTTGCCACATTGATAAGATGTAGATACAGATTCTGTTGTTAAAACATGAGGCTTTCCTCTATTTACATTATTCTGAAGCTTTCAATCAAAGGATATAAGTTAAATTTAACAAAATGGTGAGCAGACCATTTTCTGTCATAAATTGAAAATACTGCTTTAATGACCTCCCAATTATCAAACGAAATATAACAAAAGAAAATATTGGTTAATATATTGATGGAACTGGATTCAGAATGTACCCCAAAGTAAGTCAACAAAACAGGCACAGTAGTGATGTTTAAAATGGTTACACATTAGTAAAGTGTCCAGGAACAGCAGGACCGGAGGTTGCAAAGTGATGTGAGGTTTCATGTTATCACCGCCACTTATCTGTCTGAAAGTCTCTAAAGCAAGGAATTCAACTGATAATTCAATAATTCCTTCCCATCATTACTCTCTTTGAGAAGGGAAGATGGGACAGGCATCAGTGATGGTTGTTTACTTATTATTTGCATATGTGAATCCTTACTGTCACCTGTAATAGTGTGGTAAGAAACATCTCAGCCTTACTCCACCAAGTACCACCCACGTTTCAGGGGATATAGCTGCAACTTCTCTAATAAAGAAAAACAGTGCTCCCCATGCCAGTGGCAGACAGCACATGTGCATTTTATAAAACTGAGGCCAAAACAGAGCCATGAGTACAGCAACCCAGCTGGCTATGACACAAGGCACACACTGGTAATCTTACACTGCCTACATCCTCTAAAGTTACTTTTTCTTTTACTTTATTTTATTCTTTTGTGGTACTAGGGGGCTGAACCCAGGCTATTGCACATACTTTTGCAAGCACTCTGCAACTGAGCTGCACCTTCAGCCCCCTTTTTATTTTTTATTTTGAGACAGTATCTCACTGAGTTATGCAGGTTGCCTCTGGCCTCAAACCTGTGATTTTCCTGCCTCTGCCTCCGGAGCTGTTGGGATTACAGGCATGAACCACCATGCCCAGCTAAATTACTTTTTTAAAATGAGAGCTATGAGAACAAAATGACCTAAGCTCTATCATACTTCCTAAACTCTATTCTTAAAATATTTTCATAAATTGGGTATGGTGGCACATGCCTGTAGACCAAGCTACTTGAGAGCTGCAGTGGGAGGATCACTTGAGTTCACAAGTTCAAGACCAGCCTGGGCAAGATAGCAAGAGCTTGTCTCAAATAAAATTAAAAAACAAAACAAGAAACCCTTACAAAAATATTTTATAGGACTTTCACCACGCTAATTGTCTCCTAAACCAAAAGTAATTAAGAAAATGCTTTCCTCTTTATTATAGTCTGAATATAATCCAATAGGCCTGGTATGCTTTAGAGTCCTTTCAAATATTTCATGCAAGTGAAATGTAGAAAACTTAACACTTTTAGTAAGTAAACAAAACAACAACAAAATAAAACAGTATGTGGGGATACTAGTTGATTTCCATAACACTAATTACAAAAAAGTTTCATGCTGGGCTCGGTGGCGCACACCTATAATCCCAGTGGCTCAGGAAGTGGAGGCAGGAGGATCGCAAGTTTGAGACCAGAGGAAGTCTGTATAACTTAGTGAGACCCTGTCTCAAAAAGCAAAAAAAATGGGCTGGGGGCACAGCTCAGTGTCCAGCACTTGGAAAGCATGCAGGCGCGAGGCCCTGGGTTCAAGCCCCAGTACCGGAAAAAAAAAAAAAAGTTTCATTATAATAGACCTGAGAAAAAGTGAGATACTGCATATCATAGTCAACTAAAGAAGTTATATTTCACATGTAGGGGGAGCTCAAGAACTCAAGTATGCCAACTCGCCTCAGGGACACAATATTGTTTTCAGCTGGTCAATCTCTTGGCATACTTAGTATCAACAGCTGGCAAGTAAGAAAACCTGCGTTGCTGGCTCTTAACTAAAACATCACACATTTCTTTGGCTGGGTCCCATCAGGCCCACTCAGTGCTGGCCCTAAACATTACAAAATACAACATAAACAATCGAAAAATACATGTATTAATCTTGCCTTCCAAGTGAAATCTCAATCAGCTAAAAGTTCTAGACTAATGAGGATGACATACGAAGGATCTATTTTAATTAGAAAAATTGCTTACAGAAAAGAATAATTTTTTGATTAATAGAAATATTAAGTAGAAAGACCCAGAATTTACCTGTAATTCTAAGTTGTTTTTAAAAATGCAGATGTCAGCTTAGCTTATGGAAGAATTAATATACTAACAATTTGGATGTCTAACATAAAAAGGATTGGGCACTGGAAATGTTCATCTCCATCAGAGATATAACAGAACAGAATTTGACACTGGGTGGGAGGTTGTACTAGATGGTCTGCATTCTCTCCCAATGCTGAGACTCACTTAAATGGGGAAATATGCCAAAGAACAAAAAAGGAACAAAGGGTTGACACTCACCTCTGGCACAAACAAAACAAAAGCCTACATTTACAGCAGCAGCAGCATGACTGCTCCGTTTGGAATGATTACTACAGATGAGAATGTGGGAAGACACGGCTATGCTCCCAGCAGCAATGCAAGCGTCCACTGAGTGGTAGGCAATGGGACATCTCAAGCATCTTAGCATGCGTCCTGTAGAAACACAAGTGCAGAGGGATTTGCATGGTGCTGGGTAGGAGACTTTTCAAGTTGGACTTTTTGGATTCCTGTGTGACACGAGTTATAGTAATTGTAAAATATTTTTTTCTACACTAGCCTGGCTCTGTCATTCCTATGCCACATGGCTATACGGCATTTAGAGGTTGTTCACACACACACACACACACACGTAAAAAAGACCTGTTCCAATGCTGGAGAGATGGTGATAATCCAAACATGGCACCCGCCTAAAGGATTTTCAGGGTTAGTTTTGAACATAGGGATTCTCTTCTCATAGTCTGAATCTGCAACTTAATCCCTACCTAACACGATAGCTATTATGTTTGAATTTTTAAACTTAGAGATAAGCAGAAGTACGATGCCTAATGTTACTTATAATATGCTTAATATATTTTTTGCCACTGCACTTTAAATAACAGTAACAACAAATCTTTGTTCCCTTCTTTAGTTCTGTGTTACCTTTACTTGCTTTGTAGATATCTTTCTCCATAGAGCAGGCAGAGCAGCAGTGCTGGGGACAGCGGAATCCTTTTGACTCAAAGATGGCAGTGGGGAATTTGCGGACACAGGCTTCATGATAAAATTTCCCACAAGCACCAACAGAACAACGCTTCACATCTTTACCAGACAACTTGCATGAAAAACATGGGTGTTGCCCTGGAAGATTGGTGAGGAACACAAATTAAATAAAATCTGATTAATGCTTATTCTATTTATTTTATTTTTTTGCAGTGCTGGGGATTTTAACCTAGGCCTTTATGTATGCTAGACAAGCACCCTAACCACTGAGCTATATCCCTAGCCCAGGTTTTTAGAAACAAGGACTCACTAAGTAGTTTAGGCTGGCCTTGAACTTGGTAGATAGGCCAGGATGGCCTTTAACTCATGATGTTCCTGTTTCTGCCTACCAAGTGCTGGGATTACAGGTGTGTGTGACCACACTGGGATGCATATTCTTTTTAGACAGAAGTAGCTAGAGACAGAAAGAAGTTCTCTCATACACACACACACACACACACACACACGTTTTCTTTTTATTTTACTTATTTTTCTTAAAGAGTTTTCTTTTTAGTAAACAAAATTGTAAGGTGCTTTTAGAAGCTATTACATGTAAGAAATTAACATACAAAAAGGAGCATTTAAAAGAAGCACCTAAATTCAAAGAATATTTTATAAATTTTGCAATGGTAACTGATGATCAGTTTAGGTGTATACAACAGTAAAACAATTTAGATCTCCAAAATTAATTCTACAGAAAACAAAGAACAGAATTTTTTCAATATTTGGGGAACAGAGTGGGAAGATCTTTTCCACATACAATAAATAAAAGCAATTACCAAAAAAAAAAAAAAAAAAC